>JBCEWB010832922.1:0-11180 GCA_039654565.1 Peronia peronii
TGTGTGTGTGTGTGTATGTGAGAGAGAGACAATTGGTGGGAAAAGGGAAAAACAAAAAAAGTAGATAAAAGAACGACGGGAGGACAGTATACCTCCTTGATTGCCCAGAGAAAGGTGGAAATGTTTGTGGGATAAATGTTTTGCAAGTCGCAAGTGTAGCTGCTCCTAAAATCACACAAAAACAGGGCAGAGACCTAGGACAAACAAACAGACCCACTCTCATCATTTGCTTGACGGCTCATGCACCAATTTATTCACTCACTCATTCACTAACTCTCATATTCACTCAATTCCTTCTCAGTCTCCCTTTATTTCTCTTTCTCTCACTTCCCATCTTTAGGTATTGCCGGGTTGAGGATCTTAGCATAGATATTTGAAAGGTTAGACGGGGTAAAACAAAGCTAGAGACTAAAGGACTCTGATGTTCCGACCATTGGCCAGCATGGTTCACAACAACACATAGAATCTTTTGATAGATGCAGCATGTCATGGATCCGGGGATGAGTTAAGAGGTTAGCGATTAAATTCCAAGTCAGATGTATACTTGTAATTTTCATGTAACATCAGTAATAGCCAATGCCGTGGGTTGCTCCTGGCAAAGTGGAGGACAGCCACCTTTTGGTCCACGGTCAGCTGGAGCCAAGTGGGCAGAGATAATTATGCATGAGAACAAGCAGGGGGCTGAGCCGGTGAAATGGTTGGAACTGGACATACAAATATGTCTTTTAGCACATGGGATAGGTCTTCAAATGGCGTTCTTATACTGCTAATAGCAGTGAAGTGGTTAATTACTGCAACTTTTGTTTGGTTACAATTCAAAGTATCTGGCAACATGATATTCAGCTCAGCGGAACTGGTCACTGATTTGAATCCCAACTTAACCTTGGTTGTAGCAATGAGCAGAGTCTAATAATTGTAATTACCACAACATAACCTCTTAAAGGTATCTTATAAATGAGGATAAATGAAACAGACAATGTGCTTTATGTCTCACTACTTAGATAGTATACTGTATTTCTTTGCACAAAATATGCTGTTTTGTGTAAAAAATATTGACAAAGTCAAAATCATCCTATTCAACACATTTTATAAAATAATAATGACAAATTATAAATCAAATTTCCAAAGACTCACTCATGGACAACAAACAGGAAGTGCAGTTTAGAAGCAAACAGTATACTATTTATTATCTGAAATAAATTTCTTCTCATTCAAACACCATTCTCATATCTTGTGATCAGTATAACATAAATCTTGGTGTATTGGAAAGAATGTCACGACAAAACAAAAATAATAAAACAAAACATTCTAAAGAAATATGAAAGACACTGAATTATCTGATATAAAAGTTAAGGTTGTAAATGACTCAAAACTTTAAGAATCAATTTATTAAAGGTATCTATTTTATGCTTTCATATGAACTATATATTGTAGTCAAAAGGCATAAATTTTCCAAAACCAAATGTGCCAAAAACATACTTCCTCGAAATAAAAAGCTTACCTTCACTCATTGTTTTTAGATCTTTCAATCAGCTGGAGATGGTGGATATCACCCTCTCATTGTTTCAGTAATTAAGAAGCATGACTGATATCGCCTTCTTACAAAGGTGAGTTTCAGGCATAAAGCAAATGTGGAATATAAAACTGGAAATTACATTCAAGTAACACTGTCATATCTTGAGATCAACAAAGGCCATCAATCAGAGTAGACAGTAAGAGATGCCATAAATATTAAAAACAAGTCAAAACATTCTAAAGAAATCTGAAGTATGCCACAGTGTCTGACCTTAAAATTAAGATTATTAATTTTTGGAAACTGTAAGATGTACAACTAACTTACCTATCATGTCAATGGGTCAATGCAGGACTTCACCATAGCCCAATGGAAAAAGAGGGATATGGCAGAGCCTTTCACTAAATTACAGAATTGCTCTTTATTTTTCATATGGACTAGCTCTTGTACTAAAAGATATAACTAATCTAATATCACATTGTATCCTTCAATACAAAAGTCATTGTTTCACTGTTTCAAAAGTTCAAGAATTATAGGTGTTGACATGTTCCAAGGAAGGAGAGTTATCATCACAAAACTAAATGTGACATACAAAATGATAATATTATCAGAGAGATTAGTACTTAGCTGGTATTTGACGCAACACACCAGTTTAGCATATCAAAATTTAAGCAGTATCAACATTATAAATTAATTTCAACAGTCCATTTCCATGAGCAACCTACATATCTACATATATTATGATGAAGGGTTTTGACAGAAATCATTTTCATTTCTGAGACAACATGATACAAATCAGTCTGATTAATTATTTCTCTGTTTCTGGACAGAAACAATCAAGAAGACACTGGCAGCTTGCTGATAAATTTATGTAATTCCCTGCCAACAGTTACAGGATCTTCCCATTGTGGATAATGGCCAATTGAAGAATCCAGTGTTACAATGCTCTGGTTTGGTACTGTCTTCCTGTGCAAACAAAAGCAATAATCTTTCATAAAAAAGAAAAAAACAGAACAAAAAGAATAACATATTGATTAAATGTATTGAATTAAACTGAACCTCTTGCAGAGAGATGCAATTTGGTTAGTTAGCACAACTGTGCTCATTTAACCACACTGATGCAACTGATCAAATATTTAACAAATCAATAGAGGCTAGGCATGAAACTGGAAACAACAAAATAGTTGTGTTTTGACTTATTATACTGAAAAATGTAGAAATTTACTTCAGCTACAAGAAAAATTCACATTTACTGCCACATTGCCTCTGTTCATGTAGTTTGAAATAATTATAAGTTAGACATAAAGCTCAGGAAAATTACTAACAGAACAAAATGAAATTACAAAGAGCATATCAGAAATTATCATTCTGTAATGCATTTTTGTTGAAGTTTGTTGTAGTTGTGGTGACAGGAGCTGTGCAAATATGAGTGAGTCATTTAAAATATTTTATGATATTTAGATTACCTGAAATGAGTTTCAAATTCTGGTGGATTGACTGGATCAGCTGGTCCATAGATCATCAGCACTAAAATACAAACACAGAGCAAAAAACGGTAGAAAATACTGATGGTCACATTTCAGGATTTCAGGTTTCTTTAAATTCCAAACAAATTAATTAACCAAAAATTTTGTCACAGGTAATATTGATATTTTTGATTTTCCACCAGAATGAATTACTACTGTCACATAAAACCATAATCCATACACTTTCATGAGGTAAAAGAAGTTGTGAGCTAACTTCACTGTAGACAAAGATATTGAAGATCAAAGAGACAGAGGATGATCCTTCTACACCAACTAAAATCAGGAGAAAAGTTGGTAAAAATGAACAGTTTAGCCCATAAATTTATCTGTCCATCTCACAACATCCTGATTTATTTATAATCTGTCCATAAGAGCAAATTTTTAAATTTTTTTTTTTATTCGGCGATGAGTGTTCTTTTAATTTTTGCAATATGAAAACATCAATATCAAACCACCTTAATCATCTTCAACTCTCAATTTTTCTGTTTAAGTACAACGACTTCGACTCATTCAAACTGGCATGAGACATTTATATAATAAGTTCAGTATAAAAATTCAGTTGTTTTTTTTTTTAACAAATCATATCTCTCTCATAAAGGCTCATAAGATTATCTCATAAACTGTTTCTGATGTTTGTTTCTCTGATCCTGTCCGAATTCTTTCAGCCATTTTCTACACTAATGAACTGACAAATTTGTCTTAGTCCCAAGATCAGGCATAAGAATTTTAAAATCCTATGCTCACTTACACACAGATCTCCCACATGGTTCTTTCAAAATCATTTTTATATAATATATGATACTATGATATGTTCACAAATGGCACAATAATTTCTATAAATATTATTTTGTTTTCAAGTTGATGAATATCACTTAAGGAAATAATACATATGTGACATTGCTGAGTTGCCAACGGAACAGTATGATAAAAACAGAAGCAATGAAAGTATATACCTAAAGATAGGCTATACAAGAAATCAAAATGATGGTTACCCTAAGAAAAAAATTCTGTATATATGTAGATATACTTTACAGTATAAATATAAACATAGAATTGACTTAAAACACCGAGATAACAATTCCACTGGAGGTTGAATGGCGTACCAAGACCGTTACTGTAACATACAACATTGATGTGTAACTTCCACTCATTGTTCATACAAAGAGCAAAAATACTAGCCTACTATTATACAGACACACATAAACTCTATTACCATTCAGCGATGTGGCCTTAAGGGCTCCAACCCAGCGTGTCTTGAACTTCTGTCGTTCTCTCAGAAAATTAATAACTCTGCAAAAGTAAAGTATATTAAAATCTAAATCCACTATAATGAGCAAATTCAGTCATCCACCATAAGAATAATAATATAAAAAAAAAGCTTTGAAACATGGTAAGTGAACAAGGTGATATTAACACCTAAACAATCTGTTACGTTCGAATGGCAGTGACTTGTGGAGTGCTGACGACAATCTAAGATGAAAACAAAAAAATGCAAAACATTGGAATGAAATTAATAGAGTCTCACTATCCTACAAAATACTTGTTGGAAGAACACTTTTGTGTAAATCATCACTGTGTATATAGCACACAATTTCAGTTTGAATATTGATTATTAGTATTACCTTAACAGCTGGTAAAATAATAAAACAAGACAAGAAAAAAAAATCTGTTTTCTTCAAATCATAGAGACCATTACCATTTGAAAAGGCTTGCCAATTCATTGAAAATACCACAGGCAAAGGATCTGCACAACAGAAGATTGAGTCAATCAGCAGTGCAGGAAAGTTGATATTGATTGTAACAATTTGGAAATTAAATATGGGCAGACAAACTGAAAACCTAGAAAAACATCAGTGGGTAAGAGCAACCATCTCTGAAATCTATGAGATCTGATGTAAATTACTAAAACTTGTTGTCAAATTTTGGTTCAGAAATTTTTACTCCTGTCGTATAACTTTCTAGTGAAGTCTGCAATTGTTCAATTGATCAAAGCCAAACTGGCAAGACCATTTGTTCTCATATAATGTTATGATTGAAAATCTACTTACTTGTAAGATGCAAAATCACCATGATTGTAGCGTAAGGCTGCCCAAAAATCTGCAAAGTCTTCACTTGTTGGCTTGTTGTCTCCAAATACCTCTCCAAACCTGGCAGTTATAAGAATGCATAGCTAGAAAGTCTCTGTCACTTTTAACAGATCCAGGCAAAGATATAAAAGCCTGCTAGCTTACATGGAACCTGCTTTTCTTTTTATCTCTAGAATAGCTATAGAGCCTGGGAACATACATATAAAAGACAAGTACAGAAATGAATGGTATTTAATAGCTAAAGACCTTAGAATGAAAGTAGCCAAGTAGCCGAGCCTATTTTGAGAAAATTTATTTCAAAGAAAGATTTTTTTTTGAGGTCATATGTTAGAGGCCATGGCCAGCCGGGTTTAAGTCCATGTAGTCTCAAAGTCTAGCCCGACTTACTCAGTCTGTGTCACTGCCAGAATTTGTCATATAGCCGTGAAGTTTTAAGTCCACATCATGTTCCTTTGGGAGGGGGTGGGAGGCATGTGCGTGCAGGTTTAAACACTTTTATTAGCTAAAAATATGCTTATCAATAAATGGTGGACTGGGTTTATCATCAACCGCAATGATCTTTTTTGTTAAAAAAAAACTGAATGGGGTCTAAATCTAGATCCTTTCATTCTACATCTCCATCAACCACACCCTCAAAAAGAACAAAAAAAAAGACCGAAAAGTACACTATCTGTCAAAAAGACACAACACACACATGATACCAGGGACAGAAAAGATATGACATATAGGTGTAGACGCGTTTGAGTTGGAGATGAACCAGGTGATGACGTATGCAAGATGTATCTATCCTTCAATTAATTCCTCAATAAAAACTATGTCAAATACACAGGCATTAATTTTTTATTTTTAAAAACAAAAAAATTAATTAAATACAGCATGGCTGAGACTCAAATCCAGGTTGATAGGAATATCAGCCTGGCCACTTATCCATTCAGCCACAGACGACTGTGAAATCACAGTGAAAATTAACATTATTTAGTACTATAATTCAAAATGACACAGATCGTCAGCAATCTTGTTTCCAGTCCTCTATTTCTTATTTTCTCTCACCAGTGATTCAAATTTAAGTCAGACTTGCATCAATATTGGGATATTGTGGAGTTTTAGAAAGGAAGACATCAAACTGCTCTCAGAAATGGGTATAAAAATCAATGCCAAAAACAAAATTGGGGATTATAGGCTACTAAAGACACTTCCTTTTTTTATCACTACTAATATTTTCTGATTTTTTATATATCAAATATCAAAATGAACAAATTTAAGCTAAACAATATTCACAGTGAATAAGATTTCAAGTTCATTCAAAAGTCGGAGGAACTAAAAGACAGTAAGTCCGAACTGACATGAGAGCTAGCAGGACTTGAGTGTGGCTAGCCACTTTGTATGTTATACTGGTTAGTCCAGTTTTACATTTAATGTTGTTGTGCCTCAAATTCACATAGTTAATTTCTCACTGATTATGTTTTCCTATTCTTCATCTGGACTTTCTCAACCATGGCTAAAAATATGATTTAGGTATTTTTCATTATGAGGTCTTCAAATGCAGTTAAATCCACTTTTATGACAGAGATTCTGAGAATGATGGAGATTCTCATAAGAAGATACAAGTCAACTGTGAGGCAAATAGCCTTTACATAGACTCCTGGCATGACAATACTCTACTTTTCCTTTTCATTGACAGTTTGTTATCTTTAACTGACTTTGTTCATTAAATCACTGAAATTTTGGAACTTGTCCGAACATGTCCTGTGGGACATAAAATGTGACAGTTTTTTTGTTCACATGTTTGACTTAATTCTTCCCCTCAAAATAGTCTAAGGAAATGTTTTATTTGTCACATCATCGCAGGCAATAGTAAACCAGGAGTCCACAACATCATTATCATTTCTGGATTCGAAGGAATTTGACACTATTAAAGTTGTACAAGTTTTCAGAGTTACTGAATGTGTCACTAACAACAGGTTATTTGTTTGCAACTACAGGTTTGCATTAAAAATGAATTAAATGCAAAAAAAGAGAGAACCACTTCTTACCCTCTTTGGTAGAATGGGAAGCAGAATAAATGACTGGCAATATACCCAAAAACTGGCATCAGCAAGAGCTGGAAAGTATTTGAAATCACATGAAACCAAAAACAACTCATAATAGCTAGACTTTTGTAAGAAACATGTTATCGGACTATTACTAAATACATTTAGAGTCACATTTCCATATACAATTCCTGATTATTGATCTATTTTCTAAGAAGTATATTTAGCTACTCAGTCCACTAACCATCCTCTCCAAAAGTTTAATATCTCTGACTGAAACAAGTACAACGGATGTAATTTATTTCTTACCTTATCTGAAAGTGCATAATCACATCTCTGTACAAAGTGCAGGCATTTCTCCATCTTCACACAATGATTAAACATAGCAAATTAACATTTGACTCCCAAGTTTCTTGGCCAAATTTGCTCATTCTTCTCACCATTATTCTTCTCTCTCTCTTGCTTATTCATAAAATGGTGAAAAATACAGTAATTCTGGAAGTAAAAAAAACAATCCTGGAATAACTAGACATAAACAAATTACTCAGACTAAACATAAGAAACCCGTAAGCCCTTATTTGTTAGTACATCAAAGGTGCAGTCAGCTCACAAGAGTAAATCATTTTGCTCATGTACAAAATAAAAGGATCTTGCCTTTTGAGTCAATCTGGGATGATGCGTGTCTGGGAAAACACCTGTCACATTGAATACAGAAAGAAAAAAAAATGGCTAACATTCTCATTCTCAGGAAATTCAGACATACAAAAATCTGGAAATGCTTTAAAAACTGGCTTTGTGAAACATTTGCTCAAACGCTCTGTAGACATGGAACATCCCTCTTTCTCTCTCTCACTTCTTTTCTATGCAATCTGGCTCAAAGCCAGTTAGAATGAGTCACACGTCATTGGACTCATACAGAGAAATAGGGCATTGAATGAGATGAAAGTGGTCTGATGTCAATGCTTTTATACTGGAAGTATATTGAAGAAAATATTACTTGTATAGGCAGATTATGAGCATATCAGGATGTTGCAAAGTGAATACATATACATAGATTTATGTATTAAAGTGTTAATTTTTGCCAATTTTACTTTGTCACCACTTGTCACTTCAATTTTCAATATCTCTTCTGGCTCCAGCCAAGCTCAAAACAATTTTCACAGTATGAAAGTGTATGAATAAAGATCTTAATAACTCAGTTTAGTGACAAATTGACCTACAACTCATTTTTGACAGGCTGTGAGACATAAAGAATTACTAAAATGAATGATCTGTCTCTCCTTTTATGCTATGTACTAATTGTTCATTACTCTTCTTCCTCCAGTATAGAAGAGAATTGTGTTAATGGGCCATTTTAAAAGTCACAAATATCGACAACTCTGAAACAGATTTATTAATGAGTTCTTGGGCATTGAAGGGGCTCACAGACTACTTCTCTGATTCAGTGTGATCAAAGTATTAAAATATACATCCTAAGCCCAATACTGTTGTAACAAATATATGGCCATTTCTGCCTTACAGTAAGTGATTCATTTATTTTCATACCTATTGAGTAGAGCAAAGAAAAGAGATGCTTTACCTCCATTTAGCATTGTTAGTGACAACAGATTCAATGGTGTGTCTTTGCTGTTGTACCTGCAAAAAATACCTGTAAAATTATTATTTCCCTAAATACATTCACTTAGTATTTTATAGGACTGATTTTATTTTGCACCAAATCTTATATCAGTAGCAAGACAATGTAAACTTATTCATGCCCACATTTACATGCTTTCTAGTGTCTAGATCTAGCTCAAGGTACCAAAATGAAGGATCTTGAAAAGAGTTTGGATTAAAAAAATATCATAACTTTTAAATATGCTTTGGAAATTTCCATATAAGTCTAGCATGTTACACATGACCCAATATGACATAAAGAATTATGCCAAAAATAGGACAATAGAGGAAACAAAAAAAAAGAATAGAATACATGTATCAATTCTGTTGATTATTCTTTAATTAAATACTCTAAATTGCAAATCTTTCTAAAAAATTTTCACAGACCACCTTGATTTGACATTCAACATGTTTTCTGGAACTCACACTCAATTAGTTTCTATATACTCTACAACATCTGTATAAAAATTTAAAAAATTTTCCTAAGTTAACACAAGATGATCTCAACCATTTTCTCATTCACTGACATATATCATTCAAATTATATCTCAGTGCCTTACCTTGCTAAAAGTTCCAAAGCCACAGTGTCCCCATAATCATGAGCTAATATGTGAGTATTTTTAAGTCCATGAATCTTAGCTAGAAACTCTACAGCATCTGCTTGTTCACCAATGGTGTAAGTATGATCAGTCTGAGGTATACATAAACATAGGCATATAACATGTTTGTTACTAAGTGACCACCAACTTTATATATGATTTCAATGTAACCCAAAACAGTTGTAGCAAATATACTTCTCTCAAAATACTGAAAAGCATTAACCACTTCACTGTTACATCAATTTTCTAGTCCTGCACTAAGTATCATTGACACGGTTAGTTTCTCTCGCTCCGTCCTGTTCCAACTCCAACCAGTACTCAGTCCCACCCACTGTGCTTAAGCAACCAGTATCAACTTTCTACTTTCCACAGGCAATCAGATGCATCGGCTGGTATTTTATGTTAAACGAACAAAGAGATTATATGCCTGATTTGGTCTCTCATCACTTTCTCATCTGCCAATCATCAGTTTGTGGTGTCTATCAAAAGATTTTGCAAATAGATGTCATGACATTGGATCAAAGCGAAAGAAGGAATGATTGCATATGGGCTGATCACAGATGTACTATATATGCTTCCCACACAAAAGAAACTGATTTTTGGATATAACTCATGCTGTTAGTAGCAGTAAAGTGGTCAAAATCTAGACAAGTTCACAAATACACAGAGAAAAACAAATTATTCATCTTATGTAGAAATGTATGCGTGAATAAAAAAAAATATAAATAAATAAATAAATAAATAATATAACAAGGACACCAAAAGAAATTAATAATGATGTAAATGGAAACTATATTAACCACTTCATTGCTAACAACAGTACGAATATGTCTAATAAGGCTCATTTCATGTGCTAAAAGACATATGTGTATGTCCTGTTCCAAACTGGTCACTGGGTCAGTCCACTGCTGTCACTCATGCATATATAACTCCACCCTCTCAGCTATAGCCACCCATGGACCAAAAGGCGGCTGTTCTCTTCTTTGCCATGAGCAATCCACAACATCGGCTGTTACTGAATGTCACATGAAGACAATAACAGATTACATATATATGCCTGGTTTGGAATCTAATCGCGCCGCAACTGGACCCACACGCAGCGGGCCGGTCATTATCCCGGAAATCCTGGAGGAGGACCAGGTTGTAGAGTTTCGATGGTGCACTGCTTTGCACACCCCTGTGGCTGGAGCAAGCGCTGGGTGGGCAGGAGGTGGAGGGCACAATGGCCAAAAAACACAAAAAGTCTAACATGCAAAAAAGAAAAAGATGGCAAGCCAAAAGGGACCGAAGTCTAAAATATCAAATCGAATCACTATCTCTTGACACTCTCCGACCCACGGCAAACAGCATCTATCAAAAGATTCCACATATTGATGAGAACCACCCTGGCCAGTGGTCAGAAGATCAAAGTACTCTTGTGCCTCCAGTTCTGTTCCAACATCTAACTTTTCTAATGTCTATGCCAAGATCCCCAATCTGGCAATATTTAGAGATGAGAAGTGAGTGAGAAATAAAGAGGAACTGAGAGTGAGTTAAGTGTGTGGGTAAATTGGTGAGTGGGTGAATAAATAAATGGGTGTGTGAGTTGTCAAGTGATTGATGAGAATGGGTTTGTATGTTGGTTCTAGATCTCTACCATGTTTTGGTGTGATTTTAGGTGGGCATTCTGAATGAAATTTAGAATGTATCTCTAAAGTTGTAGCAGCTATGCTGGCAACTTTTGGATCTGAAGAAAGAAAGAAAGAAAGAAAGAAAAAAAGAAAGAAAGA
>JBCEWB010832922.1:11280-22950 GCA_039654565.1 Peronia peronii
AAAGAAAGAAAGATTGGCAACAAAGGACAGCACTAATATGGTTCTGCAGCAAATGGATTCTCAACTCTATTTCAACTTACTCCACCCTTTTCCCCCAACAACATTTAGGCCTTTTCTATATTCAGTCACAGGAGAATATATCATCCACTTGTTTTTGATTCAAGTGCTTTTCGTTTTCCTTCTTTCCACCAACTTTTTCTCTCTCTCGCTCACACAGACACACACATACACAAAGAAGTCAGGGTTTTCGTTTGTTTCAACTTCAAAGAGATGTTCCAACCAGAGAACCTTTTCGCACCACTTTGTGGTATTCTGGAAAGGTGACATCATATTACAATAAGAGAAAGCAGGCAGAGGGCAGCTAATAGAAATGGGAAAGTGGGCCGGCAAAGAAGGGGAGGGGGAGAGGGCGAATGTCTGTTTGTCTCACTCTCCGTCTTAATTTATGGTTGGCTGATGCACAATGGACAGGGTCAACGGACTGTGCGGGTGATACTGGTGGTATCATTGGTGCATAGCACAGGACTGCAAAACTGGCTAGCAGTGAAAAGGTTAAGACATTTCCAATTCTGACAAGCCATTTCATATTTCACTCACTAAATTTCTTTCATAACTAAAAAGATATATCTACGTGGCATCAAGGATCATAAGAATCCATAAATGAATATGCTTTTTCATGAAAAAATTCTCATAAATTCATATAACTGAGTGACATCAGACACGCAATACAGAATGAATACTTTAGTTTTTTACAAGATACCAAACAAACTTTCATTGCATTAAAACATTAAGTTTCTTTTGTTTTTGAACACTTACAGGTTTGTCACTGAAGCCAAAACCAATAAAATCCAGCATTATAACTTGACTGAATTGCTTCTTCAAATCTGGAAGTATCTGAAATAACAAAGAGACCTTTCATTGACAACCAACAAAACTGATCCTATTTGTAAATGGTTACTGAGAATTATATAAACATGAAATTTTGGGACCTAGGCCAATTTATAGATGATACAATACAAGAAATAGTAGAGCTGGTTCATGCCTGAATGAATACTCATGAATGCTACTAGCCACTGTGAGAAAAAGAAAACTTCAGTGGTACAGCCATGTTTCATGATCTAATGGCCTCGAAAAGACAATACTCTGGAGCACAGAAGAAGAACAACAAGGAGAGGATGACAGAAGAAGAAATCGGTCGACAATATCAAAGAGCGAACAGAAGACAACTTCACCACAATCCAATCTCAGATAACAAAGCGATTAAGACGAAGTGAGTTGTCAAAACAAGCATCCTCAATAATGTCCTGATAACCCACAGGCTTACAGAATGCATGGTCCATTAGCATGATGCAAATGTTACCAACCTTTATCCAGTCATAACTGCTGGTGGGAAAGCCATGAAGACAGATGACAGTTCCAGATGGTCCATTTCCTTTCTCTTCTGAAGACATTAAAAAATGGTATACGTTTTCAAAATGAGCATTGAACAACTATGGAAGGAAATTATGATGAAAAGATATTTTATGGTGACATGACATTTTCACTCAGCTTTGATATGAAAAATGAATTTCTAAAGGAAAATCCTAAAAAAATGTATCATTTCTAATGCAGTAATAATATTTGTAGGAAACATTCTATGTGCTTCAATTTGAAGACTGGAAAAGGCGTTTTTTGTTGCAATGATTTTCTTGTATTAAATCCAGTATCTCGAGCCAATTTCTGAAGGGTGATAAGTGTTGCTAAGACTGCTCAGTCATGCTGTTCTGCTCTCTTTTGCTGTGTATTTTATTATTGTCTTATATATAAATTAGACAGGAATTTCTACATTACTTCCATTGGCTTATATTATTTATTAGGATTATCAAAGTCTTTAAAACAGAGTCTCAGTGTTTACTAACAGACACATGTAATGGTTATGTTTTTTTATGCCTTTCAGCCACCCGTGTAAGGTTACCTCATGAGACCATGCTTTAGTTATGGTCTTGATAAGCCTTTCAACTTCCAGAGGGTGGTTATCTCATGACCATGTTAAAAAGTCATAGGTTCTTAATAAAATCTTCCCCACATATTTCATTCTGGCTGCCCTTATGGAAAAGGAAGCTGAATCATAATATTCATTATCTTTGTTAGACTGGAATTCATTTCCTGTCCTCGGAAGGGTTTTCTTCTCCCCCCCCCCCCCCCCCACACACACACACACTGACTGCATGTCAAATGAATCTATCTTAATTAAACCAAATATTTTTGTGGCATTATTTTCTTCTTTTTTAAAGATGAGTTGGAGAAGGCTTCCAGAAGCAACAGGAGAATGATTCAGTTCCATCAGGCTCTCGCACTGAGATTAAATAAGGTCAGAAAAAAATTAAAGATGGTGTTTGGTTTAGAGTTAACGTATTTTCACTGACAATTCCACAAAACCTGCGGTCCCCACTTGTCATTGGTGATGATGATGGCATTGGTATTCTGTCCACTTCCCCTTACCCACCCCAACCCCTTCCACAGATATAAAAAATAACAATAGAGTCTAATAATAAAAAGGCAAATGAAGGCCTCAGTTCAATGTTGACTGTGTGTAATGTACCACTAATGCTCATAAGTCGTCCCAGAATTATAGACTAGCCAATAACTAATTTACCAATATAAAATACATCCCATCCTGCAAAATTTTGAAACTGGCCCCTTCTTCTCCAGCCGTCGAGTCTACTGGATAGTCGAGGGGGAGAGAGGTTGACGAATATCGCAATGCCGACAACAGAGACCGACAGAACTAAGAGCTTGCCGACTGCCATGTTGTATTTAGAAATCCTGAACTGTTGATACTACAGATCTTGTTTTCGCACTTTTTGACCATCACATATCTTGACGGTCTTCAGTAACTGTAAAATTTTATAGCAATATTATGATTCTCCCCGGGCACCTGCTAAGGTGGGCGGCACCCTCTTTGTTTCAACCCTTGATCCTGCTACACTGACACAGACGTCAGGTTTATAGCAGTTTGAAGCAGTAGAATATTAGTAGAAAATAGCATTTCATTTAACTATTTAAGTGTTGTCTTCTGTGGAGCGTACATTTTTAATTATCGTTGACGAGGATACGAATAAAGTTACGTTTTGATATCTCTATAATTAGTCTTATAGCTGGATAATAACTAATGCCATATTATCAACCCGAAGGGCATACGTTGACCATAAAAAGCCAGCTGTGTTTGTGTGCACAGGTATGCGTGGAAAAAAGGCGATACAGAAAGGTATTAAAATATTTATGCTCATTATAACAAGAAACTGTGTTCCTCTACAGATGTGCAGAAATGGAAGTGCTAGCCGCTGAATTTTAATTGAACATGTCACGGTGGTTTTAGTGTGTGTGTGTGTGTGTTGGTGGTTTGAGGGAAAGGGGGGGGGGGGGTCGAAAAAAAACAACAAACAAACTCTCTGCATCCTTTTGAGTAAACATGATCTGGTGAGGTGGGTGATAGTGATAATGCAACTATTAAAAAGTCATTGGATTTCCTGTCTCCCTTCATCTTGAGCTGTTATTTCAAACCAGAGAAGCTTTGTAATGTGCACTAAAGCCAGAATCAATTAGTATCCGAGTTTATACTTTTTTTGCATGAGAGGCCAGTCCAACAGGCCAATTCAATTATTTACTAAATGCGCTTTTCATAAACAGAATGTAGTGACAAGATCAGTGCTTTTGTTGTCATTGCTGTTTTGTTCTTCTTTGTCTGTTTTTGTTGTGGTTTATTGCTTTCTGCGAAAGTAACATAGTACTTTACATTATTTACATTTTTATTTACTGATTCTTTCACATCAATTTGACTACATGTACTGATCTGATTAGACTGTACAGTCTTGGAAACTAAGGTGGTAAAATGTGAAGCCATATAATAACAGGACAGGCTTAACAGTGAACTATTTCTCTGAAAATTGCTGTATATGCAATTTTATTATTATATTTCACACATGTTCCTCTGCTTGTGGTTGCTTCTTAATTGGGCAGTCTGCACTATTTTCCAGACTAAGTTGTAGAATGCAAATGCAGAATACTAGTGACATAAATCCCTGATTAGCCTACTATATTATGTTTAATTTGAGTGTTGTCATTATAATGTTATCCCGACAGACACCTGGTGGGAGTCCCTCGAGTTACAGCAACTGCCAATCTGCCAATCTGGTACTGGAAAGAAACACACAGAAAAACAACTAACACATGAACGGAAAAGATTTTCATCAGAGATTTTTCAGTACCTCCCCTCTTCCATTCTTCAGTTTTTATTTCTCAACTGCTGGATATATTATTGAACATCTGCAATGGCCGAGACAAAGCCTCAGCTTTAAATGCTATGAGAAGCCCATACACACGCAGCAACAAAACGACATCAAAGATGATACACAAAAGATCTTCCTGCCTTACATGCGAACTGCAAATGACAGAGAAGTTGAGAATACTTTACTATTTGAGAGTTCTACAGAGCACATCATAGAATTAGCAAATATCATTCATAATCTGATAAACATGATCGCCAACCACTATGATTATTTTTGTAATGCAAATCCATTTTTGAGGCAAAGTTTTTTTTAAGAAAAGTACAAAAATATAACACATGGAATGTTTTATAATGTTAACATTTATTTTCACTTCACATTATGCAATATTCAGATCACATTTTCACTTTCACTTTGTTCATATTTTCTCTTGAATTTTATTTCATGGAAAAAAAATATATATATAAATGTAGAATAAAATATTCAAACATGAAAGAGAATGTAGTGCCACACAGTCAGGTCTCTCAACACAGTATGTAATCGGGTTTCTCTTTGTGGTAACAAACATTTGAGATATATGACATATGCATATTAAACTTTTTTTTTAAAAATGTCTAGTCCCACATTTCTGAATATGATGAGGCAGTCTACATAAACCAATTCAAAAGTATTTAATCTGCAAATCAGACTATCAATCGAATTTCAATGGGTTATTTTTTTCTTTCTCTGGATGAGGTGGGAAGTGAGACATAACTATGGATTTAAATTAAACAAGACATATATATTAACGACATGAGGTGCAATACATCAACTTTAAAAAAAATGGATGCTCTTGACATACTTAAAGAAATGCTGTAAAAACACCATTAAATAGTCACCTTATGTCTAACTGTTCATACATGCTCTTTTCGAAATTGCACAATGTTAAAAAATGGCAGTGGCATATCAGAAGTGTTTGTATCTCTGTCTTGGAAATTCTCATATTAGCATAAGTTCTCACAGTTTACACTGATTGAGTAGTATTTTTTCACACCATTCAATGCATCATTTAATAAAATAAAAGACAATACAATGCAGGGACATTAACTCTAAATTTCCTTGACTTTCCTATGCACACAAACCATTTCAATATTATAGGATTACAGCAGTTTCATTATTATGTATAAGTTTTCTCAAATCTTTGTGTCTTATCAACTCATTGTCATCAACAGTATGTGCATTTCAGACCACTTTTCTTCCTATACACATCATTTACCACATAAACTTGCCACCTATTATATCTCTGCATTATGTACAACATTGGCATTATCTTACTTCAGGACCAGCTATAATTTAGTTAGATATTTTATTTCATTCCTATCTTTCATCTGTTCAGATGCATTCACTGAATCTATATTCAATGCTCTTTGAGTACTTTCCTGAAATATCTCAAAGTTTCTGACATCACAATATCAACCATACAATGCATTTTGACAATATTTAGAAAATATTTCACATCATGAGCTTTTGTTTGTGCTGCCATCCTCAAGAGTAAGCCAGGAGGTTGATATCATAGCATCCATCCACCTGTAAGATGCACAATAGATTACAATAAGAAATAAGGCAAGATTAGTTTGACTTCTTTACATCTTTTGACATATGGCTGTTGCAAGGAAGAGAGCTAAAAAAATCTTATGAGCTCCTACGTTATGCTCTGTATTACATCTTTCAAGCTCCTAGAGAAGATTATATCGAGTTATGAGCTCCTTCAGCAATCTTTTTTGTTACAACATCAACAGTACCATTACATATCACTGGGTTCAAAATAAAATAATGACCCTATTTTCAGCCCTCTGTTGACTGACATTTTTATTCAAAAGTTATTTAGATGCACATCAGTCTATTTGATGATCTTCTGATAGCAAAAGGAAACTGAAGTGGTACAGCCACATTATAAGATCTAGCAACCTTGCAAAAAAAAACTATACTGTACTACATGTACAAGGAACCTTTAAGGGGGGAGAGAGAACAAGAGGAAGACAAAAAAAAATTTTAAGTTGGATAGGCAAACAAGAGCAAAGGAGGGTGTAAGGGGAGACCTCTATTGGGGATTCAGGTCCTTGTACTTAACAATAGAAGCTGGAGAACATTGGTGTTCAGGAAGAGGCGCTCCAAAGATGCCATTCGAGGCTTTTGGCACAAGGCAAGGCATTCAGATATACCTAGGAACTGATCATAGCATCAGCAGACTAAAGTCACCAACTGTAAAAGTATTGCTGATATAGGTCTAAAAATTCATGAAGAAAACCATGCACAGCAGAGGGTTTCAACTGCATATTGGAGACATGCATTCTTGTGCCCATGGAACCACACACTGGAATTAGACTTCTCTGTGCAGTTTCCCAAGCAAAGTGTCAAAACTATTTCATGACATTTGTTCTAAATTTCTGCTAACTACATCAAAAACCTCATCCAAGCCTATATGTATTGCATGTAAACACAAATTTAATTTCATTATCTCAATTTATTTCTGATATCTATACTAACAAATGCATTTGAACAAAGGGAACCAAGACCCACCTCATATCTACCCAGTAACGCTTCAGACTGACTGGCGGAGGCTTCTTCAGCCAAGGCCCATAACTGCTGAAGACCGGAGGATAGCACATCAAGGTCAGGGACTCCCTGCAAATAAAAACATACAAATACATTATTTTGTTGCATTCTCAGAACTCGATTTTGTGGCAGTAAGACAGGCTCTGCTATACAGTATTAATATTTCATGGTCATGCGCAATGTTTACACAGTTCAGTAAGAGGGTGCTACAAATAGTTTGCTAAGTACATAAACTGTAGATCTATTGGGGCCTGAGGATATATCTACACATTTTATTATGTAGCCCTATGTATATTTGTAGATTTTCTCTCTATCATCTACATGTAGCCGACTTCTCTAACACAACACATGATACTCTATCTCAATAAAATCTATCTAGAGGTACATGTATAACAATAAAATACCGCTGTATGGTTATTTCATCTGTTGTTGAAAACTCGAATCTGAAACAGTGATATGTCTCAGTTTCTGAGAAGTGATTCATTCACATAATTTTTGGGGGTTCCAGATCTGTTTGGGGTGCATTGGTAAAGCCAAAGTCTCAACTTCCTCTAGATTCTTTCTTTGTATAGATCAAAGTGAAAATGATATACAAATCCTGAGGTACCATATTATTGTGGTGACACATGAATGGATTATTACTTTCAGAATCCTTAACACCGAAATGATAATAATATTGTATACACTGTGTGCTTCAAAATAAATGATATAATATTGCCCATCTTCTCAAGATCTATTCTAATAAGGGTGACAATATTTCATAACTAGTAAAACAAGTAAAAATATTCTCACAGCTTTTTCGTTGATTATTTGGAGAAACTCCAATTTTGTAGGCCTTTATTCAGCTGCAACATCCATTTAATGGTTTCTTGTAAATCAGTCATTTGAAAAAAAATTCTGGACCACTCCCACACCCCTTTTCCATTTAAATCCTTTTAGCACATACATGAATTTGCTTCATGGTTTTTACAGTTATCCTTTGACTCCCATGCTGCGAGTGATGGTATCCCACACTTGCTGTCTAACTTGCGCTCCCTTGATGCTAACACTGGGATTATATTCATAATTATTGAAACAGGAAGCTTTTTTTCTCCCTACAGATGTACAGAAATGGAATTGCTGGCTGCTGAATTTTAATTATGACAGACAATTTTCATGTGGATTCATCTCAGAAAGAACTTTATCTTTACTCATATATTGTTATCTAGCCTCCAATATCCAAGAATTAGTCATGGGACAGCTGTTTGCTTTACACATATTCTGGATTTCAAACTGCTTCCCTGTGATTGTTAGATTATCTAAACTTGGACCAAAGGTAAAATAAATATTCATTATTTTTTTAAAAGAACTGAATAAAATCACTCATGAGCTAAAGATCTTGAAGAGTCATATCTTTGACTTCAAAACCATCTTATTGGACTCTTTATTATGAAGCAAAATGAAGAAGAGGATATGAATTATTCATCACCATATTTCTGGATTTTGTTAGACAAAAAAGACAAACAAAAAAAACTTTGAAAATGACTGAAAGCAGCAAGTTAAGTTACGCAATAAAATAATTTGTCAAATGATAGAACTTTTTCATATCTCTCATGCATTCATCAGCTAAGATAGACTGGTTTTTGTCTGCTATCTCTCTCTTGTTTCTCCACCCATCAACAGACTATATCTTTGATTTGAAAAGATAAACTCAAAAAAAGAAAAAGTTGACTGAATATATTACATGTACTGGAATACTACATAAAATGGAAAGGTAATCCTGAATATGGATACTATATATATATATATATATAGAGAGAGAGAGAGAGAGAGATGTACAATGACATGCCAAACATCCTGAATAAGACGTTTTCCACAAACAGTACAGTATTGCTGCCATCAAAATAGTATCTATTAAACAAGATGGAAAGACATCTAACAAAAAAAAAAAAAAAGTGCATAGTGCATAATGCGCATAATCTTTCATGAGAAAACAATATTAATTTTGCAAGTTCAGAAGAAATAAACAGAAAGAACTGGAGGATTGACAAACTGCAAAGATGATATCTGAATGGGCAAAATGACTTTAGAAAGTTTAGTTCTCACAAAGAGAGAATAAAGCTATGTGTTTAAATAATATCTTGATTATTGTGAGTATGCATCAGTCTGCAGGTTAAAGATCTTGATCTTTGAAAAAGTGAAAAAAAAAAAAAAAAAGGAACACAGAATAATTACATTACAAATAAAAATCTTTGTAGTTGTTTGAGACTATACCTGGACAATGGCAAATCAAGAATTAAACATACTTGTACAAAGGAAAAAAAAAAGATGCCAAAAGCTAAAGCAATATTGTCTACACATATATCACAAAATACCAAACAGCAACACCATTTTAATGTTTCTTCTCGAGGGATTTAGGTCAGAAACAAAAATATACCAGTTTGGATAATTTTTTCAGTCCCATGTGATTAATATTACTTTAATTAAATACAAGTTCAATCACTTTAGCACAGATATTTATTTCAGATGATTTCGGTCCAAATTGACACACAGGAGATTAATGAATTCAGCAGACAAATTTATTCAGTGAGAACTTTACGAGAGAAAACAAATTCTAATACACACTACATGTAACAAGTGTAGGAAAAGGCTGAGACAAGCTTAATAAGCCATGAGTACAAATATTTTTTCTTGCTTTCAAAAGCACAAAAGAAATTATGTAAATGTATCTCCTCTACGCTAAATCATAAATGCACAAATCTTTGCCAGTAGTGATGACTGCCAGGTATAAAGCATATCTGATCAACAAAGCAAAGCACATAATGTCGCTATCTTAATTAAGCCAAAGCTGAACAAAATGATGAGGGAAACAAAACCAAATCTAGTGTTGTATTCCTTCAAAACACTGCCTGTTTCATTTCAGGGAACCAAGTTGTTCTATGGTTCGTGATTGACTAAGAACTGGAACACAAAAAATGTTGAATATTCACACTAACAAAATCTAAGAACACTGTGGCTAGACCAAGGGCAATAAAAATCATCCATAGTGGAAGTCTCCAGGCCTTCATTCTGAATTCAAAAGCAATGTCTTAATTGTGACATAAAAAAAAAAAAAATCACTTCATCTATGTCATCACAGGTTACATCTCAAAGCTTTTATGTGGAAATTAGAGGACAAGCAATAATAATTATTCTGTAGTTTCACACAACTTCAAGCTGGCTGAAGTCAGAATCATTATCTAAGAAGTGTAATTTCCCTAAATCCTGACTATCCAAGATCAATGCCATTTTTTTTTGGTTCTGCTGAAGCACTCTTAGGGTTCAAAATCCTGCACAAGATAACTATTGTATAATAATAATTTCAAGGATAATTTCATATATTTGCAGAATGAGCAATGCCATAGAGAGAAAGAAAAGAAAAAAGGATGTATGAAAATATGTAACGATCACTTTGTTTCCCCATTAAGAGACAAAAAAGGCATAATCAATAATAAGAGCAGGTAATGAGAAATATGGCATTATATTTTGGATGTACCTCCAAAGAATGTGACAATACTATAAATCGTATTTTGAATAACTAAATTCAGTGAATCTCATAGGTTTCAATGAACCTACTTTTCCAAGAAAGACTTTGTCAATAATCTTACTGATCACTGCATGAATCATCTATCAAAAAGTATTTCTCCAAGTGGTTCAGCCTCCATGCCCTGCCATCATCTGACTTTAAAAAAAAAAAAAAAGATCTACAGAACAGCAAACTGAACTTATGCATCAAATCATCTGAAACTTCTACATGTGTGTGGTTTACTTACAGCCTTAATTTAGTTAATTTTAAAGAACATGAATTCTTTCAATAAACATCAATCGGACTGTATTTTTTGTAGTAAGCAAATAAATTCTTCGATAAATGAAAATATATAAATATTATTGTGTCTTAACCCTCAGTAAAAGCCTACTATATATTGTAAGCTCCAAAATAAAATACACATACATATCCAAATATATGAGTAAGCAAAATGAATAAGCTCATAATTTTAAAGAAAAAGGCAAACTGAAATAAGGCTCCGTTAAAAAAAAAAAAGTACAATTTGACTTAGAGCTGAAGCCATCAGCTTTCAGATGACTCAGCAGAGATGACCACTGGTCAAGGCTTACCAGATCAGCTATAGCAGAATTGATCTCAGAATTGGACAGGGGGCACTGGTGGCATTGAGCCAAAGTCAGTGTCAGTAGCCAAGGAATAAAAGTAAGCATAAGGAAGTGACTCCATGTTAATTTTTAAAAGGACAATGAGATATTTTAGAGCCTGTAGCAGTACCGAAGGATTGTCATTCCCATGCTGGTTTGTTTATATAATCTGTACAAGGCAAGCAACTGTTGACAAATTACGGCCACTCAGGTCAGACATGCCCATATCTTATATAAACAAAGTGATGTAGGAGTGACGATCCCCTGGTCATGTGACTGGAATTAAAAAACCTCACTGCAATAAATATCATGCTGAAATACATTTAAACAGGGAAGGCATTATTATCACTCAATTGCTCTGTTGTTTTTTTACCCATTAGATTTTCATTCAGAGGCAAGAGAGCAAACAGGGTCAAATGAAAACCAATACATGTATATAAAAGGTCATGAGGGTGACACGGCAAATTGATCGTTCAACAAATCATATTGGAGAAATCATTTCTCGGGAATATAGACAACAGTTTGTTCAAATAGTTTAATTTTACCAATTTCACTTTGTTTCAGTAGGTTTTGGGGGGAGGGGGGGGGGGGGGGGGGGGGGGGGGGGGGGGGGAGGGGGGGGGGGGGGGGGGGGGGGGGGGGG
>JBCEWB010832923.1:0-16151 GCA_039654565.1 Peronia peronii
CGTACACACGGGACCTCCGAAATATATTCGCCCTTATCCGAGAAGGCTAGACATCGGGCTTCCCTACCCACTGGAAGACAGGGGACCGTCGAGTCATTGAAAAAAATGCGGGTTTTCGATCTCCGTGTCCTTCCATCCCCCGATACGGGACCCGCGAGTCGATCCCGGCCCGTTTTCTCCGTGAGCAGACGCCATACCACAGAGCCACTGCGTCCCCCCCCAGGATTGAGCGGGGTCAAGCTTTGCTTTCTATATTAAGAGCAGCCCCTAGGTGTGTACCTATGTCAGTCAGGATTATTACTGAGTGTCACCCTTAAGAAGTAGCTGAACACGCCCCCGTCGAGATAAGCGCCCCGGAGGAGGTTGAAAGACGTAACATAACGAGTTTCTCAGTCCGCAAAGTACATGTATTCTTCTTTCACTGCAAGGTCTTATTGTATTAGTTAGCAGCTTCAGTAACATATTCTTTAAAATAACCTAAGTCAAAAATGTTTCCTTCTGTCCTTCTCAGTATTGGCTAAAGTCAGAGACCATGAACGTCTGAACGGGCTCAAAGTACGGTACTATAACTTATGAGTCTCTGAGCAGTAAACTTTGGAATCATTCAACACATACATCACAATCGTTTAAAGCGCTCTAATATTGTTCTGTTTTGTTTTTTTGTTCTGTTTCCTCATTTGATTTAATAAACTCAGGGAATGTTAAAAAAGTGATATCTTCATCCCTCCTCTCGGCAACAGCTTCATGCCATGTAACAGCCATATCGTGAACTGGTGTACCTTTGATAGTGATAAATTTGTTGAGCCCAGCAGGAGCAAACGAAATTTGAAAACAAGTACATGTGTAATCTGCTTATAAATAAAAATGTCTCTTATAAACTATGGATCAAGATAATTTTTGGAAGTCTGGAGAAAAAAAGGACATTTCTTATTCATGTTAAAGAGACATCAAGTTGATACATCTGCCTTGCACTTCTATAAACTATAATTACATGTATTTCTAACAAGATATATTCTGGGCGATGATCACATTGAACCAGACATTCACATTTTTCCTTGTCAAATAGGAAGTGATGGCAAATTTGGCATTCTTCCTGCCCAAACTCAGCTAATGAAATGTTGAGTTCTTGAATGCAGTACAGTAGAATCTCCCTGACACTTCTTTCCTCAGTGTTTCTCAAAGCTATGCATGTCCTTTAAAGGCTAGGTCGGATGGCAGAATATAATGTCTGAATGGGGCATGTTCATGTCTGGAAAAGGAAATGCCGGCTAGAAATTTCTCCATTTGCACATATACAGTGCTGTGATCAATTTTATGTTTTCGGCACATGAACTCCAAAAGTATTTAAAAGTGCTGGGCTGATGTTGTTTTCTCCTACAGTCATTCGGATCATTTCGTCATTACACAGTTATTAAATCCAAACGCAGTTGGGAAAAAAAAATTTGCATCATTCAGTCTTTTATTGGTTCTGAAGGCTGTTAAGAGCAATACTCTCTTTGCAGTCTGTTTTGTCACGTCAAGTGCTGTCTTACATACATAATATTATGTGGGCTACTTGGACTGAGACACCCAATTATCTCTCTCAAACTAATTGTAACTAATTTCGATGTTCAAACAATCTAAACGCTTTTTGAGAATTTTTGGTCACAGCCTTCCAACACCGCATGTTTTTCTTTCATTTCAAATATCTTATTCTTAATGAATATGACTTTGCCATGTCAAATTTCTTCACCAGGAATGATAGGACGCCCAGTTCAAAGAGTGCCTGGCGTCTTGGCAGAATATCGCAGATAACAATATGTGTCCGTCTATTTAATGGTTTTCTTTAAAGATATTAACCAAATCGAAAAAAGGATGTGATATTTACGACCATTTGTGATAATGGAAACTGATGCGCGTCCTTGCCAAATTTTTCCTAAAGCTATAATCTTAACAGGTCACGGGGGCATATTTTTAGGATGTCACAAAATACTTGTAGTTACATGTTGGGCTCGAGAACACCCCTATTATTATAGGCATTCAAAACAGGCCCCTAGCCGGCAAAGGAGCCGAGATTTGACCAAAACTGGTAAACTTCACTGAAAGATAGCATGAGATCTACTTAAGCAACAAGAATAAAATTTATATATACATTGTACCGTATGAAAGCGTGTTCTTTTGCTCTTTCATATCAAATGTGTTTTTATCTGTGTGCTAGGTAATTTGTCTTGCATAACTGTTGCATAAATACATGTATGTACGTAACACAGGCGGAGCGGCAAAGGAAAAATTGTGGCCCCAGTAACCCTTCTAGTCTTATGCCAATGACAACATGCGCCATGAAAGGCTACAGAGCTAAAAATAGCCAAATTTTATAGGGCAGAATTCCTCTTTCTGATAATATACTTTTCAATTTATTCAGACCACAGGAAGTGTTTTAAAAATTGAGTTTTTCATTAAAAACTGAAAAGCCAGGTTTCCACCACCTAAAACCAAAAGCCAAGGCCACCAGAATATAGGTATATATGTAGATATTTTGCTACCGGGTATATAAATTGAACAAAATCTTGTAGATCAGATCTGAAACTATGGCCCATGTTGCTAGCTCATTAAAGAAAGTCGGTTTTACATCTTCCTTAGCTGATCTTTTAATTACATGTACAGGTATTTCTGTTATCTGCATTTCAGGCTTAGACACTGACAGTTTCCAACAAATTATCTACTGCTTCATTCTCTCTCCAGATGTCACCATTTCTCTAGTCTTCTCATAAGTTCACCATGTTTCTATACTGCCGCAGTCATCTTTTTCCTAATTTGAACAGACATTTCTACATGTAATTTATTTGATTTAGTTTCCTCAACTAAGCTTTTTCTTTGTGCGAGGTAGGCAGGAGAACAGCTATTCATTTGTAAACCAAACAAATGCCTGAGATTATCATTATCAAGCTAATCAGACGTTAAATGTAAAAAGCTTAATTTAACAGGAAGTCTCAATGACATTGTTATAAGACTGAAAGATTTTTTAAGTTAATTATCCACTATGACATTATACTTACACTGTTTGTGATATATTACTGCCCCTCCCCCTTTTTTTTTGTACACCCTTTCATATCAAAATCTAATATTTGACGTAAAATAAGCGTGATAGAAACTGCAGTACATGAATTTATAATGCTAATTTTTTTTTTTTAAAAATTAACATTTCCATGGTCATTTTCACTGTAGAAATTACGACGAAATATACAGTGTATTTTGCAATAACTGTTTTATAGTATTATACACTTATTTTACACGTTCATATATGCTAACTGCTAAAGTAAATGAATTTTGTAAATATCTGAATGTTCTGTGAATTTCTAAATTTTGTGAATTTTCTAAATAATGAAAACTTATATTTAATGAACTGCTATTACTTAATTTCTCAATACAAATTATTACATGTATATTGTTTTACTTTTTATTAAATGATACAGCTTTGTTTTCTCTTTCACATGAACCAGGAGTCTCCATTGGATAGGAAATACATGTAAATATTTTGCACGTTTTTGAAAACGGTCAAAGTTAGCATTTTTATCTCCCTTTGCTAAACTGAGCATATTTAACTCGGAGACCAGCTTTGGCAGAAAATACCTTTAAATGTTTGACAGCAAGAATTCTGAAAAAAATTGGATTTAATCTCTATAATAATTAATTGCTTTTACTTCAGTGAAAAACTCTGAAAAAGACTCTATTAACAATTACTATAACTTCAATGATTTTCAGGGATATTTCACTGATTTGTTATCTCACAGTGCAAGGCTCAAGGCCAAGGCTAAAAAAGGGTGCTTGAGCATCAACCCGTGATGCTGTTTTTGGCCCATTTTTGACAAGTTTCAGATGGTCATAACTGCCTTAAATATTGTCCTACCAGGATGATTTTGGTATCAAATTAATCAGGAAACCAAGCTATTTCCACTCGTGTACTTCGCTAAAATTAGTCATTAAAGAATAAATTCAGTTTCAGTTTTGAGTGCCTACTATATAAACAACTCAATTTTACCAAATTAATAGATATGTGTCCTTTTTCATTAGGATGGCAGAGCAACTTTTATTCTTATGCTTTTCACACATTCGCACATGGTACTCCTGGGCTATATTAATTAACGGGGGCACAAGGATGAAAATTCAAAACCAAAAATATGGCTTATCTCAATGTTTTCTTTTGGGTAAGCCAGTAAGTGAGACAATCATACCTCTATTGACATGAAGTAAAATAAAAAATTGTGCAAATTCCATAATCAGTGGTGGCCATGTTGGATTTCAAGACAAAAAGTTGTACATGTATTGTATAATGGTTTCTTCTTTGATTTAAAAGTTAAAAACAAAAAACAACACTCACCACAGCCCTTTTTCCTGTGACTGTCCACAAATTCTAAAACACCATATTCAGTATTAAGTAATGTAACATTATAATGATGCTTGCTTTCTGGATGAAACCCTAATTTACCTGGACTAATAATAATATAGCCTTGCAACTGCTGCACAAAACATTGGGCTGATTCAAAGCAGATGAGCCAGGGCAGGAATTCATTATGAACTTCAGTTTCTCCAAATTGTAGCAAAAATTGTGGGCCTATTTTTTAGGACAGGGACAAAATTAAGAATGACTAGAGTATGATATTTACTGAGTAAAAGTTCAATACAGTTCATCACAAAATAGAAGACAATGAAGTATTTCTGCGTGGAATGACTAATGATAACTGAACCCATTTAATGTAAAAATCAAATGTCCTCATTACAACTTTTACAATATCCTTCGATAGTTTATATCATTTACTCTTACAGTCGTAGACAGCGATCTTTCAAATGCGCTCACTGAAATGGTTGAGGAAAAATTTCAGACCAACACTGGCTTTGAAATCATTCACTTTCCAAGCCATTGGAACAATTTCCCGGTGTAAATCTCAAAACCTGTTGAGCCTGTGCACCGCAGTTCCAAGAGAAGCACTTAGTTAATGGTCAGTTTGACCCAGGCCAAGAGGTCAGCCCTCAGGCTACGAGCCAGGCATGTTACCTGTGCTGGTTGGTGAGTGAGTGATTATAGTCAAATTACATGCCAGTTAGGAATGTGATTTGTGATCATTTCTTCAAACAGTCAAAACATAATCACTATATTCTAAAGCATGTGAAAAGCTGACGTCATAAAGATTAAGTGCATATAGATTTAATTGATAGTTTTGCATGCATACATACATGTGTAATTCAGATACATACATGTGTAATTCAGAGGTAACGTAACGAAGTGATTATGAGTTTATGAAAACATATATTTAAACAATTTTACCACAAAATTCAATTTTTTACTGAAGAATGGGTACCTCATATGTTAAAGTTTTTAACTCACAAATATCTGTCTGAAATACCTTTGATTTGAGAAATTTCTACATTTAAATTTTTGTTGCGGTAGTTAATGTATAATGGGAGATCGTTTTGCAGATTATCTGCGCCTCCCAACAGAGGGACTCTGTAAGGGGAGATCATTTTGACCAGCCGAATTACTTCCCTTTCCCAGCCAAAGAGGTCTATAGCAAACACTGTAAAGAGGAAAAAATCCCTTTATGCCTTGTCATTCGAAAGGATGATTGCCAAAATTGATAAAATTATAACAATAAGAAGATTTCTAAGAAAACATTCTCTTTACATCATAATATTTATGGGAATTTTTCATGGTGTATGTCTCAAGTAAAAAATGCAAAAGTGTTTTTTTTTTCCTCTTTACACTGTTTGTCCAGTCCCTCTTGTGTCTGGTAAAGGGAAATAATAGGGCTGAGCACAACGATCTCCCATTCACAAAAACACCTTATATTGGAGTGTCAATAACATATTCTTTCCAGGAGATCTGTTCTGTACTTGATTAATAAAGAAGATTAGTTATCATTTAGTTACCTCACAAAATTACAGCCTTTATTGTTTAGAAAACCAAATTTTCAATCTTTAAAAAAAAATTCACAGGAACTGCGACTTTCAGAATATTTGCCTATCTCCATTAAAGAAAAAAACAACAAATTCCACTAACACTTAGTTGAATTGTAAACAATATTACACATGAAAGAAACATTTCTACGGTAAAAAAAGGAGACACTAATTTTAAAAATGATTTGTTTTTACCACAAAAGAGTGAAATACATGCCCATTTTAACAAACCACCACAAGAAAACGAGCAGAGACAGCGAAATACAGAGAATGTGGAATTATAAGCTGAATTTTAAATTTTTATTGATTGCAAACTTGCACCTGTTCATGTAATTTATTGCTGGAAAAGGCCTCAAACTAAGTGCTCCCTTCGTAGAGGTAAAGAATTGCCTTGTGTAACAGATGGGTATATAGGATGATTAAAAGCCATGCAGCTCCCAACAACATCTGGAACTGAAAGTCACACTTTCAGAGGTTTTGTGATGGTATTGATTCATGAATAATTGTCTCGCAGCCAGTCAAAGTGAGACATATGTCGATTTTTCATCATATCGGGTTTTTGGTATCATGTAAAAGCTTATTTCATACCCTTTCAGAAGGTGAAAATCGATTTGAGCTAGCTTTACACTAGCCAGAGATATTACAGTTTAAAGAGACAAGTGGAGACCCCGAAGAATGACCGAAATTCCGAGAAAATCGAGTTTAAATGAACGGTTGAACGCATAAATCTATACACCTACCTCACAAAAACCCGGTTTTAATAAAATAATATTTATAAATCGAGGGTAAGACCTATACTGTCTTGTTCAGGAATGAATGCACTTTCGATTTCTGCAATAAAAAAAATTCCATATCTGACCCCCTTCATCATATTCAAAGCCCGATTTCTCGGTTCTAGCCCAGCGACTTACGTCTCATTTCGACTGGCCGCGAGACAATTATTGACTTAAAAATATTACATGTAATTTCTTCTGTCAATTGGACTGTTAATGTGTTCTAGGGTTTTAAAATACAAGCCTTCCTCACTTTTGAGAACAGTTGAGCAAGGCAGTAAGAAAAGGATTAAGAATAAAATTTATCCTCTATAAGTTATAGAACATCTTCTTACAACACACAACGCATTTTAAAGATCACTTAGACATTCATATCAATGAAAATAAGAAAGAAAGAGGCTAAAAGTTGGCCATGATAACAGTGATGTGAAGAGGACTAGTTGCTCATGGTAGGAATGGAAGGGTAAGGTCTATCGTAAGACTGCCTTGAGTCAATTCATGGATGTTTAGATGGATGGCTGGGGTAGGGGCGTCCTGGGGGTGATTTTTCTTTATAATTAAAGGTAGACTATTTTAACCTTTTCCATCGAATTCGGCATATTCAAATTAAAGGAAAACTGTGAAAAAGAATCAACTTCTTTATATGGTTGCCATGGCAACTCCGCCATATTGGATTTTGGCATCTCTAAATTGACTGATTTTAAAATCTATCTCTTCATTCCGTCAAATTTCAACGGAAATTCATGAAACTTGGTGAACATATTGTTTGACATAATATCTAAAAAGTTACATATTTTCAGCCCTCCCTAAGAAACAGAAAATTTTCTAGGAATTTTTCAAAATGCCATGTAAGAAAAAATCAAATTTCACCGTTTTTTCATACTAAAAACTCATTTTTCTACGTCGTGCATATGTACGTTTTCTAGTCTTGTTATGATAATGATGGTTAGAATCTGTTTTGAAACAAAACAATAGATAGCAAAACACATGTACTGTTAAAAAAAAGACGGGTTTTGAGAAAAATGCGTTTAAAGTTTTTTTTCAGCGAAAAATGGACATGGGAGAATGTTTTGTTCAGTTTTCAGCCTCGGAACAGCACTTTTTTACATACTAGCCCTCTCTCCATGACTTCTGTGTCTTTTGTTGCCATTTTTCGGCTTTCTGAGTTTATCTTTTCTCGAATTTTGCTCCTTACCCCCCATCATTATAAGGGCTCCCTTAGAGTAAATACCGGGTTTTTGAGGGCCTATATGTGTCCCCCATATCTTTTTTTGTCCAAACCAAGAGTGTCTTGACCTTTACTGTGGCATATAGTCTACAACTGAGCTCTGAAGCACCAGAAAGAAAGGAAAATTACACTATTTATAGGACGTGGAAATTCATTTTAGAATGCTAACACTGATAATTTGCATGATCGGCAGTTTTTTTTTTTTTGCCTCATAGTGGTCACCCAATGTCCATCCCTGGCACTAGGGTTCATGATATTGCTAGAAGAGGTCACAATCAAGTGTCCTATGCACTTTTTGCCTATATATAATCATATAGCGATGATCTACGACAGCATGTAGCAGCCAGATAGAGCCAAATCCTGGTTGACAGTAGGCTAGGCCTACCGTTGAATGATCACTGGTCAAACACATTAGAATGGACACTTTTTGATACCATTTGTATACGCAGAAAAGGCAGGGCTTTTAAGAGAAAACAAAAACCCAAAATCGCATTTTTTTAGCAAAATCCTCATTACAGGACGCGCACCTCTCCCCCCCTCTTTAAAAAAAGCAATGGGCAATAGAGATGATGATAACACATACAAATTTTGGAATGAGTTTCAAGACAATTGTTTATTTTGTATTTCGAAGATTTAAAATACAAAAATCTGTAGAACTGGCAGCACTAATTAATTTCCATCACAACTAAATAGCTATCATTGATCATTACTAATCCCAAGCAGAGGCAAAACAAATGATCAAACATTTGTATAAAAAAAAAAAATGTCAAGCTATGTTACTGGAAACAATAATAATGGCAGTGATATCAATTTAGTTACCACTCAAGAGACAGATTACAACTAAAAGTCTTGATCATTTGTAACTATATGCATGGTGAACCTTAATTTTAAGGTTCTATTAATTTTAAAGGGGGTGGGTGGGAGGATCCTGGGAGTCATTTTGGAAACCGCTGGGGGGAGATAATTTTAATCATTACCATCGGTTTTGGCATGCTCAAATTAGAGGAAAACAATAGAAAAAAATTTGAAATCACTCATGGTTGCCATGGCAATGGCTGCCATTCTAGATTTTTCTACCCGATATTGCATAACTTTACCTTCGATAGGCTCTGAACTTCGCCAACCGATTTGCTTGTAATTTTGTGTAAACATTCAATGATCCAATGTCTAAATTTTGTCATGCCAGAATTTTGATAAGGTGCTTATTTTTTTTTTCTACAATTTTTTTTTAAACTGGATTTTTTGAAAATCTGATCCCTAAACCTCAAATTTCTCAAAAACTTTAAATGATATAAAAAATCCCTCGTGACAAACTTAACATATTGTTTTGTTCTGTATTCATGCCAAATTTCATGATAATCGGTCCAGAAGTAAGAAAAAAGATAGTACATTTGTGCTGAAAAAAGTCATTTTGAGAAAAACGCAATTCAAGTATTTCCAGCGACAAAAATACTCAAAAGAAGCTTTTACATCGGGCTTTGAAACTAAAAACATAATTGTTTCATGTTCCAAAGTTCTCTCAGTGATTTCTACGACTTATTTTGCCCTTTACTGGGCATCTGCTCATATCTGTTTTTTCTCTTTTGCCCCCTTACCTAACAGCCTGCCGTGGAGCAGTTTCAGGGTCCTGGGAAGCCTATATATAGCCGCCACATCTTCCGAAAGGGACCGAATCAAAAACTGGAACTGGAACTGGATTTGGTCAGAAAGTTCAAGGCCAAGGTAATCTCCTGAAAATGGAGATTGAAAGACCCAAACAAAACTTAACTTTGGTCAGAAATAAAAGAGTCTTGACCCTTGATGTGACAGATAGAGCACTACTGTGCTCTGAAATAGCAGAAATGGCCAAATTATGTTCTCATTAGGCGAAATATTGTCATCTGTCATTGAATATAGAGCCCCGACTGAGCCAGGAACTGCATGTTTGAGGTATTGGTCAACCATTAAATGATCATCCTTTCAAGGGCTTAGAATGGACATATCAACTTGTTTTATACCATTTCTATATTCGCAAAAGGCATAACTTTCAAGAGCAAAGAAAAGCCAAAAAAAAATGAATTTTTTTAGCAAAAACCCAATTTCAGGACCCGCCCCCCCCTCCCCCACCCCTTAAGAGGATGTTTTATAGATCATAGTATAGCCTTCCATGGCATTTGGCTATGCTGCTACTGACAATGACATGTATACGAGTCTAACATGGCGATGATGAATTAAAAACAAATCATGGAGAGCACCTGATTTTAGAAATGAAAGAACAAAAAAAAAAAAGCAATAAAATGGTTCAATGGCAAAGATCACTGCATCCCAGCTGGTTTCTTCCCTCCATGAAATTCCTCTATACACAAGTGACAGCTCCAGCTTCCTGTAAACAGATGAAATTAAACCCTTTATGAAGAAAAACAAACATGAACTTAAAGAAAGAGCAAATAAAACAAGAACAATATTTCAATGGTTGAAGCATTCTCAAATATACACTAAAACTGGGTCTCTTTCCTCTTGTTCTTTTGCATTCTTTTGTTTTCTTTTTCTTTCTTGGCAACAGAATATAGTGCACTCTGAATAGTTTGACCTTGCAGGAAGAAGAATATTTGGCAGAGTAAGCTGATGTCAAGCTAAATAGGATGTCAATGTATTTTTTTCTTGTATTATGTATAATCAATAATCTCAATTCTGAGAAAATAGCAATATCTCAGCTTTAATTAAACACCCAGTTTTGGTGAAAAGAATTTTTGTTTGTGGAAATTTTGAATTTGGACATTTTTCTTTGGCATCTCCATCTATTCTTCATCCAATTTTGAATTGCCATGGGTTCTTTAATGTGTGTAATGAACACACTGAATTCCAAAATGTATTCGTCCTGTCAGAGAAGGCTAGATGTTGGGCTTCCCTACCCAAGAAGCGAGGCGGGACACTGAGTTACTGAATATTTTATGCAGTTTTTGATCTTCGAATCTTTCCCATCCCCTGGTAGAATTTGACTTTCAAACCTGTAATGTAACTTTTTCACCGATGAGTAGATGCCTTACCCCTTGGCCACAGTGACTTCCTGTCAGTGTCAATTATGATGCAATATGTACTAAATTGAAAGAAAAACTAATCTGTTATCTCCAGTAGGTTAAACACTTGTGATCTGTCGGCTGACCATGTACAGGAAAGTCCATGGCAAATAAAAGATGATGTATTTCTATTACAGATAAGTGACAAGTGGTCAAATAGTAGAACATCTCTTGTAAAGGCATGGAGAAACAGATTGAAAACAGACATCATAGAGAGGTAAGATGTACATATACTGCTGACACAGCCAATAGGTTGCATGGTGAGACAAAAAGGTCAAAGTCTGGACTTGGAGACTGATGGCAAAGCCAGTGATATAAGTAGAACAAATACTGATTTCTTATGGGTCATGTCACTTATATTGTTCTACTATTTTGCCTAATGCCATTACTTCTGTTTCTCACAAATAAATGATGTTTCTTGAGTAATTCTCTTTTTTCAGCTACTGTTTTAATTTGCATGGTGAGCACAATCCTGAATTCAGAGGATGACAGCTAATGAAAATTCACTACTACAACCTTATTTTAGAATATGTCTCAGTCTATGCAAGAAGGAATTTCTTTCATAAATGACAATGGCCACCACATTTCTTACCCACTTTGTCAATTCACACTTACAAAGCAATTACGATTGTTCACACAGAAGGACTTGCCTAGAACCAAAAGCATCCCCTATTCAGTCCTATGGCAATCATGGCCCATCTTGACAATATTAATGAAACTCATTAACCCTTTGAACCCTGTTCACCAGTGCCTGAAAAAACCCTGTCCCTGGCCTTCTGGGCCGAGAACGCACATTTCTCGTTTCATGTTCAATATATTTTGTAAACACAAGCCTCAAATGCGATCAAGGGCGCAGACATTTGTAATCACCATAGTCCTAAATGTCCTTGTCTCAACGTGATCTATTAGATCTATTTTTAACTGTAGTGGACGTGTAGGATGGGGTAAGTGTGTCAGCCCAGTCTACCGGGCTGTGGGGTATTTGACACCAGAAAATCTGCCCAGTGTACCAGGCTGTAGGGTTCAACGGGTTAAGCTTTGTCTTGCACTGGAGTAAGAGAGATTAAAAAAAATAAAACTACTCTCTGTCTGCCATGCGCAGTGCAAAAATCTGAAACTATTTATCCATCTGATTGCCAGTGCAGCACTGCATCATGTACTAGTCACTTCCAGTTGACACTCTCAGTCTAATCTTATGTCAACTTATGACCAGAGCTTCTATTTGTAGCAAAGAATGCAAATTTTATGCCTCAGTGTGAAAGAAAAAAGCAGTAAATCCATATTGCTATTGTTTCAATTATTTTTAGATGAATCTGCATCTGTCAGCATAACAATTCCATCATTACAGAAATTGTCTTGTTATCATCAGATTCCAGGTGACCACCAGTATAAAATTAATCCAGAAATTTGTAGGCTCTTAGTGACAACTTGCTTGCACTTAGTAACATGATCTGAATAATGCAAGAAGAAAAACCCACCCTCTGAAGGATAGTAAAATGAACACAAAAAAGTGAATAAGTGTATGCTTTCGCGCTTACCCTCAGGAGGTTCTGACAGTGGTGGACTCAAACAGTACATGTGGTAACCTCGGTCACAATCGTCGCAGAACAGCAATTGATCCTTAAGCATAAAACAATCAAAGGTGAGCAATGACAAAACTTCATTACAATAACGAAACATAACGATTGTATATTCACAAGTTATAAGGCTCTGCTTACATTTTAACATTTTTAGAAGATGCTTTTGTGAAAAGTAATGTTCATTTTCTGATTCAAAAATGTCCAAATATAACACTTGGAAGTATGAGGTGAAATGGTTTCATTACTTTCATTATTCAGCAACAAAATTTGTGACATTTTGCAAGAAAAAATACATAGCTCTTTTGCATCATGAATATGAAAATATGAAAATCTGACATACCCCTAAAATAGTTTTGACAGTTTAAAATAGGATTTTATGGCAGGTATCAAAATCTTGCTCCCATGTCTTGAGCACTAAAAACTAATGAGGGAAATTAATTTTTAAAAAATCAAAGATTGTACTTTTTAGCCTGTGGCCAAATGGCCTGACCAAAGTTATGGAAAAAGCAGCAGTACAGCAACAGTATCACCAAAACAAGGAGCCGTGTTACAAATGTAATGGGCTCATAAACAGCATGTAGACATATGTTCACTGAATATCAGCATTTTCTACATTTATTTTACACAATCCATCTCTATTCTCTTAATTCTTACAACCAGAGTTAGATTCATCAGTGCTCTACTAATATGAAAATATAAAATACGACACTACTAGCTAGAAATCACACTTACAAGATACAGTTTTGAGTAAGCATGAATAAATTCAAATAATTTAAAGTTTGCTTGAAATGACAGTAACTTATAAATGATGGTAAAATAACAGCAATACTATGACTATGATTTATAATTCAATTAGAACAGTTGATTTCACTTAAACTGATATCTTGGAAGAGAAGAAAAGAGATCAACATAACTGTAATTCAACACAAGCACTAAATTGGACTGCATTATTGCATCAGGAATAAACTTGTTTTCAGTCAAAAACCAAAACTCAGCGTGAGTGTATGTGATGGGCTCTAGGTCTTGATTAATTATGTCATACACTTGAGTCAGGTCAGAGTTGACTAAGGTCATTACTGTTTGATGGTGATATCACATATGACAATGAAGAAAACATTTTCACTGATCCCATGACTAGTCACAGCTTGCATGGAGTTACATGATTAGTTAATCATTGGTTATGAAAACTTTGGCTATGCACAGGCCTAGTTTAAACAAATACATGTACAATATGTACATCAGCCAATGGCTACATCATTGTGTTGCCTCAGCATATCCAAACATGTCCACACTGTGACTACTTCATTGTGTATTCAAACACACTTTAAGGCTAAGGGTATCACTGTGGCAAAACAATCAACAAAGACCTGCTTTGGTCAGCTAGACACTTCATCATGCTACATCCCTCCTAACCATCCCCCCTCCCCCTCCCATACTTCCCCCCATAAGGGCCCGGGGAATATAACTGGGTTCTTTGCTCTCAGATGCAGGCAATGAAAGCCCGTCATTGGTGGGATGTCTTCCATGGAATGCCATCCTTGGCGTTCCAGGGATGGCATCGCTTGTCTCTCTCCTTGCTCCTGTCTCCTGTCCCGCGCTCTTCTTCTTGACGTGTAAATGTATCTTACCGTATTTGGCACAATATAGCCTTGCTCGTGCTGATGTGCCGTTAAACCCCAACACAAACACCCTCCCATCCTCCTCTCTCTCTCGTGGAAACACACATGACCTCACCTACACTCTTCTGTTACAGTGGAAACCTGATAACACACCCACCCTTTGGACCAAACTCGAATGGCTGTGCTATCAGGGTGAGTGTGTTATCAGGGGTCAACCATTTCTCTTGTACAAACTCATGCTGATTTTCGGAAACATGAAAAAAGGCTTATTAGGGTATGTCTCCTTATGCGAGACACAATGTTGCGTTGCTTGAAAGAAAATGGCGCTCCAAAAATCAAACAAGTAAGATTTGTATGAGGCCATCTCCTTATGTGCGGTGCAATGTTAAGCCTCCCGAGACTGTCGCTTGAGATGGAGTCATGCAGCGATTGGTGAGCGACTCTCGAGTGACTCACTGGAGGTGTGTCTCATTTCAAGCCTGATCACTGGTCACAATGTTTTCCCGCCAACTCATACATGAGTCACCGTGAGTAGTATGCAGTACCTATTGAGACCTATTGTTATCACTTTGTAAACACGGCAGAAACTAGAGATAAGGCAGACAGAGCGGTTCACTGAACTTGTTCGTGGAGAGCCCGCAATCTATGCAAATAACACCGAGATAGAGATTTTACAAATAATTTTTGGAAGAGTGTAGAAAAGGAAATGGCACAACCTCAATAAACAGGTAAGTTCATTGTGGTTTTCTTTGTTTTTAAAATATTTTCTCTCTCTAGCTTTTTCTTCTTTCTCATCTTTCTCCCCTTAGATATTTTCTGTCCTTCTTTCATCCCTCCTTCCTTCATACTTGATTGTTACCCCAAAGTAAAAGTCTAGATCTTGTTTTCAGTTACAGAGTATAACTATCATGTGTCAAAATGTATGAAATCATATCATCATCATTATTTTTATAAATGAATTGAATTTCAAGACATAGACTGTCTGCCTGTAACTACTAAATAATAATAATAATAAATAACACTTTGATAATTGAAATTAAAAACAAAATACGCTGATATAGTTCACCAACTTTTCAAGTCAAGCCCCCTTGGCCCATCGCCATGGTGAAAAGGAAAAAAAATAAGGAGGATAATACTGCCGTGTATGACAGAACATTTCAATTAACTGTTTTGTTCACTGATTTGAAGAAGGGTTTTCAATTTAAACAAAGATGTGAATAGAATATATGTAGTACTTTATTTGAACAATTAAAATCCCTGTTTTAAAGTGATCAAATCATCATCAGTGCCATCATCATTGTCATCATCACCATCATCGTTTTCCATCTGCAACATGGTATGTTTAAAAATCTTTCCACAAAGAGGTGGACACTAAGCATCAACCGATCAATCTGTTTTTTATTTTTAAAGATTAAGACTGGAAGAAGAAGTGGAAAACTGAGGGATAAGTTCGGGCGTAAAATGCAGCAGGAGAAGAATACTTGTACAAAAAGTAGCCAAGCAGCTGCAAAGGCAACCAAATGGCTGTTCTACCAGTCGCTAACTTTCCTAATTCCCTATCTCACCAACCCTGTGCAAGATACTTTTTTTTCTTCTCCTTCTCCTGCCATCCTCGTTGTCATCTTCCTCTTTCCTGGTTAAAAAAGCATCATTAAGATTCAAAATAACAAAGCCTGAAAAATTCAATCTGTTTATTGAACATCATACGTAATTTATTGGTTCGAACTGCCCCAACATTATGCTCACGCACACACACACACACACATTCCTACACACACACCATTGCCCGTATTCATAATCGTTGCGTTAACTAACGCAAATGCGTAAACTCAGGTTAACGCCAAAAATCGAAATTTGATATTCATAAACGTTACGTTAAGCTAACGTATTTGCGTTAACCGAGCTTAACGTAAGGAATTTGGCGTAAACTTAACGCCACCCTCAGGGGTGGCGTTAACCTTTAA
>JBCEWB010833034.1:0-15000 GCA_039654565.1 Peronia peronii
GGATGTCTCCCATGGAGTGCCATCCTCGACATTCCAGGAGAGACATCTCTTCTCTCTCTCCTTGCTCTTGTCTTCTGTCCCACTTTCTTTCCTCTTTTCTTCTTGACGTGTAAACCTATCTTTCCGTGTTTGGCACAATATAGCCGTAATCCTGCTGATGTGCCGTTAAACCCCAACACAAACAAACAAATAAACATCACCCCATCCCCTCTTTTTACATTATGTCCTCAACCAAGTTTCATAAGTTATAGATTCGCCATCAGACTTATGGACAAAATCTACTGCCCTTCGACAAAACGACTTTTTCAGTACGATTTAACTATTTGCCCACTTTTGCCCACTTATCGAATATAATTTTCCACAGTATTAAAACCAACGTCTTGTATCAATCTTTTCTTAAGGAACTGCATTTCATACACTATGTGGAAAGGGAGAGATCGAAGGAGTTGATGGTGAATTTCTCGAAACAGCTTTACTAGGAAAGTAGGTTAGAACGCCTCTCGCCTTGCTTCAAACACCCCCAGGGGGTCAAAGGTCAACTCTTCCGTCTTCCCACGCATACAGCTATCACCACCCAACGTTTTGCATATGAGAGTGAAAACGCGCCATCTGGCACACTATCCCGGGCGTGGACTGTACCTAGTTGACCTCCAGACTGATGGATAAGTGATGCTATTGGAACCGTCCACTTTGTCCGATACTTCAGACGCAGAATGCCAAGGCTGGGCTTTTCAATGAAACTTGCAGGAGCACACGGGAAGTTGCCGGGGATTTTCATGGTGCTAAGAACATCTATCTTACATTGTGAATGTCCATGAAATGGCAGCGGAGTTTCATGCAATTATACGAATCAGATTGTATAAACTATGTAATATAACCTTTCAATCCTGAAGAAGTAGGATTATCTCAGCTTATTGTGCCTGTCCTATTTTTGGTGAGAACTTTGTGGGTAGAAATTTGGAATTTGGAAAAATTGCCTTCACAGCGGCGTCTCCGCCAACTCTTCATCCGATTTTTAACTGCCAAGGCTCTTTAACGTGCCTAACGTATAGAAGAGGCCTCCGAAATATATTCGCCTTCATTTGAGAAGGTTAAACGTCGGGCTTCTTACCCAAGAAGTCTGGCGACCATTGAATCACTGATTCTAATCTTCAACTCCTTCCCACACCCCTTGGCATACCTGTATTTCATCATTCAATGCTTTATCTTTATAAAACTAGCCTAAGTAAATATCTGATGAGTAAAAAAGCCATTGAAGAAAGGAGGACATAGCCAGCACAGCAAATCACTATCATATATGCAAGAAGAGAAAACAAGTGTCAGAATGTATATCAGACACCTACAATAGCAACCAAGCGAGAGGTGGGGCCATAGTGGAGTATGTCCCCTTTCTCTCTCCCCCCCCCCCCACCCCCACCCACACACCTTAGTTTTATTCCTTAATACTTGCTGTCCTCTGAATAGAGTACTGAAACAGCTCGGCCTGTACACGGGGACCTTTGCTAACTTTGATTAAAAAATGTCATTATTCTTTCGATCTGACTAATAATACAAAGTTTTTGAACTCCAGTTTTTGCTTCTCGCTCGAGCTAAATTGAAACTGGGTACCCCCCCCCCCCTTCCTTTTTTTTTTGGCAATGGTGCAGGCTGTCTGCCAATGCCTTCGTCCTCCATCCGTCAAAATACCTACATTTAAACCGTCACAAACTGATCCAATATCATGTAAAACCATCTATGAAGTAGCTTTTCAGTTTCATGTAGCAATCTCGTAGGATGGATGTTGGCTATAAAACTGCATCTCATCATGTTTGCAATAAAACTGCATCTCGTCCAAACTGAGGGGAAAGATACCTTTTACAATCATAACTATCTATACATTCTTTGCATAGACCAATCGTTGAAGGATATTTTACTTTATATCTCTTTATATCAGGGTTGCTTTCGCTGTTTTATTGAATACGATTTTCATGAATTTAAACTTTTAAATGTCAGCAGAAACTGGTGAAATCTGTAATAGTCATCATGCCACAGAGATGATTTTTTCTTTACTCCGGAAGGTAATACAGGGCTACTACGTGGCCACAATATGTGTTACAATATTATATAAGACACATGTGGTCGAACATTGTAATCGATGAAGTCCAGCTTCGCACTTTATTCGATTGTGTGCTCTAATGTGGGATCTCCAGATCTATAATGAATGAATCTCTGAATTCTCTAACCAGATTGGTCCTTTAACAATTCTAATGTAAAAGTACATTTTGTCTAACAAATTGTGTTTATCAATGCAGAAAAGTAACACCATACACAGAATTACATAACAAGAACAGCAACAAAACAGCATCATTATAGCTGTCTGCAATTCGGGTTGCAATCAAATTTGGTAGTGTCAGACATTATTAATCTTCCGGAACCAGATCAGAAATATCCCTCCCTATATCCAATCAACTCTCACACTTCTCTAGAATTCTTTTCATCCTGACTTCCTTAATTTTGCTTCAGTCATAGTGATATCCCACTTCTATTCCGCAATCACTTCATGGCTATATTTCATAACTTTGTCTGATGAGAGGGATTTGTGAACGCTGGAAGGTCCCAATTGGAGGTTGTGCTCGAAAGTCCAAAGCGTACCTGATTAAAGGCAAAATGAAGCAAGAAGCCGCGATGAAAGTAAGAGCTATCTCTACCAGACTAGATAATATTTCCTATCCAATTAAGTAGATTCAAAGCACTTCCCTAAATCCCCTGTTCAAAAATGAATAAATACAGGATTTCACCTATTCACGCACTGCTGATCTAGAGGGGAAAACAAAATTACAGCTGCTTTGGCTTCAGAACTATCACCAATGGTGATAGTAAATAGTGGACTATCTCTTGGTCCTTTAAAGTCAAAGAATTAACGGGTTTCTGAATGATTGGTCACCAGAAAATGTTGAACGGAGACAAAGAGAGGTATCAGAATCTGAAGGAGAATAAATCTGAAAGATCGACTCTTTGCGACTTTCCGTTGTTCCGAAAACGTTTTCAAGGAAGGAACTTCAATGGAATGCAGGACCTAGCTAAAGACGGTGAAGTTAGAACTCCTGACCATACGCTAAGAGGAGCATTGTAATGCCTTTCAAAAGTGGCTCAGGCGGCTTTATGTGAGCGAGTGCGGGGAGGGGGAGGGGGGGGGCGGGGGGAGGGGAGGGGAGGGCAATGCTTCGGGAATACCTCCTGGCATTACGAGTCAGGTACATTAATTGGTCACTGAGATAGAAACGGAACTCTCGGAACTCATTTACTTATTTTGGTAGATCTGCATGACTGTGACTTAAATCTGCTGCAGGATATTCACACCCCATACATTTTTTCCTTTGAATTTGTTTTTACTACGGCAAATCCCACTAATTGCTGATTAACGCGAAATTCATATCAGCGGTGGTAATGCTGTTATATTGCATCCTTTCAAAACAGGATGGCACTTTATAAAATGATATGACAGAGAATGAAAAAGCACTATAATTAAATTTTGAAGTTATTATGTTTGCTTGGGAATGCTTTAACACTTTAAAAAATCCTTTTTTTATTCGAATGAAATACTTTGTCATACTATGGGATTATATATAATATAAGCTTTAGAATGCTGTGGTCCTTTATCAAAATGATGCTCTTATTGGCTAAGTGTTATGTCCAGTTGAGAAGGCAATGTTATTGAGGGAAATATCAGGTTACTTTTAACCACGTTATTTTACTACGATAACTGGGAACATGGCCACTAGCCAGGACGATTATCTTCTCTTTCTCGTTTTTGCTCGTTTTTCTTGTAGCAGTTAGTTCCCATATGTGTTGCTTTTTTTTTTTATTTATTATTCATGGAATCCTCTTGACGTTTCAAAGCGCATGTTAACATAATAAATTTGTGTACGTCAGCAGCTGAATTCGAAGCTTATTATATCACTTCTTTTTAGCCACACCAGAAAAAAGCAATTATTCTGACATTATTATGAATATTTGATTAAGCGTTAATTTTTTTTCCATAGCACATGACAATTTAGTCAACGGGCCAGCTGATGAAGCATAAATATTTCACTTCATACAACAAGAGTATGATCCATTAAGTCTCACATGGGGGTAATACACGTGTGGTGAAAATTATGGAATTTGTTTTGCACTACAGAGAAGACCACCACAGAAAAATAATAAAACATTTTTTAAAATACCCTTTGATCGAGCACTTGCCAACACAAATTTGAACTGGTTTTCTCAGGAGAGCAAAATATTTTTAAAAATAAATGCATCAGAATTTTGAGAGAAAGGGATAACTGTCAATTGTGTTTTTAAAAATGAACTTCTAGCATCAGTGGGAGGGAGGGGCATGGACCATAATGATGTTAAGGTCCAGATAATATTGCATTATATATATTTTATATATATATATTAAAATAACAGGAAAAAAAAGAAAAGAAAAGAAAAAGAAACACGGGACCAAGCAACAGCATTATTCGTGTAACAGTTCTTGCTATAATCCAGTACTAAGCAGCAAACACCATGATCTCTCAATGTCTAGGTAAAGAATATTGCAATACTGGTTTGAAAAAAAAAGTGCCACAAGGACTGTCCCGTTTGTTATTTCCACAAGTGATGTTGTTAAAAACTATCTTAAAACCATTTCCGGGATCTCGACCAAAACTAATGGAAGCAAGCGAAATAAGAGACATTTTTTCAGGGAAAAAAAGTTTATTCTAACCTTTTCACTCGTATGACCGTCAAGGCCAGAAAGTCATGATTACTTTAAACACGATTTGATAAGAAACAACTTTACCGAATACCGTCTCGCCTTAATTCATTCCTTTAACCAGCTACGCTAGTAACCGACTTCTTATATAGCGACTACTGTAATTTGTACTAGAACAAGGGAAACAATCGTGTCTGGTGTAATCTTTGCCAGCTTCTGACGGGGATGCGGTTAAGGGAGATTACTCTGGCTCGCAACAAACGAACTAATCAGACTGATCAGTCCAGAGCTGGTGATGGGTGGTCGCCCCTTTCAGTAAATATTGACAAGATTTGTCCCCCTTAGAGAGAGAGCGAGAGGAAAAAATGTTAAAAATTGCTCTCTCGGAGATTGTTTGCAGTTACTGCTGGACCGAATTTTTTTACGTCGAAGTTTTTCTGTATGGAAATGTTACTTATTCGTCCTTATCTCCATGTGTCTGCGTCCGGCTTGCTGTCAGTCATTCTGTCTGAGTATTGAGCTCTCTCTCCAGAACATAAATAAATAATAATAATAATAAAAATAAAACGTCTTTAAGTGCCTGCCCAGTTTCGTGACAAAAAATTGGTGGGTAGAAATTTCAAAGTCGGAAATTTGGAGAAGAGCGTCTCAGCCTAGCTCTACTTCTTGACCGATTTTGTAATTGTTTAGGGTTTTAATTCTGTAATGCGCGTATCGTACACACGAGATCTTTGACATTATTCGCCAAGATCCGACAAGGTTTAGACGCCCGGCTGTCCTACCCAAGTTTCCAGGGAACCGTTGAGTCACTAGTGGGCATGAACTAATCTTTCTCATCCTCTGGCAGGATTCAAACGCACAGTCTAAGTCTTTTCGCCGAGGAGCTGACGGCTAACCCATCTACCAGGGCGTCCTCATCTCTCCTCCCCCCCTCCCCCTCCCTTCCCTTTGTCTTTGGCTTCTTCTCTCATTAATTTTTTCCGCTACTTCTTCAAGAAGTTTTAGGATGACTTTCTCACTCTTTCTCTCTCTCTCTCGTTCTCTTTTTCCAGAGATTTTCTGTGTCCGATATTCTGAATTATACCTTGCCACACTCACATGACAGAAGAAGCCTGCTACATGTATAAATGTCAGATAAATCATCTAAGGAAACGTCTGCCTAAGCCAGTATCATGTTTCTGCTTCTCAAGTCTTCCAGCGATATGATTCTGCGAGACAAAATTCTGTGGCACCGGATTCGCTGTATCATTTGCACGTCTTCTGTCCTGCTGCGTTGACATCTTCGAGCTTCCGTTTAATGGCTTGACCAGTTGGCGTCAGCCGTTCTGCATCCTTCACCTACCTCCCGGCCCAAAGTTATCCTCAACTGTTGTCTCACTGTCAGATTTCACGTTACAATAACATTATCTCCATTATTTTCCTTCTCCTTATCATCATAGTCCTCATCGGGTGTAATTAACATTAAGGCCAGGCGGAAAAGATACCTGTCGCCCATTCACACATCCACCAACCAACCGACCTACCTACCAACCAACCAACCAACCAACCAATCACATCGACTCCTCCGACGTTTGTAGGTTTAAACAACAAAACAAGTCAGTCTTGGTGTATTAGATTTTTATTTTTTCTTCTTGTTCTCTTTCATATTCTTTTCCCTTTGTCTTCTTCGTTTTCTTCTTCATACTTTTTTATCCTTCCTTGCCTTCTCTTCCTCGTTGTTTTTCATCCTCTGTTTATTTCATCTCCGTTTCTGATTCCTCTTCCTAACTCACCTCTTTTTTTTTTCTTCCTTTCCTGCTTTTTCGTCCCCACTTCATTATTTCATTTATTTTTTTCCACGCCAGTTTGTCTGTTTGTTTCTAGATAAATCCGTCTGATATTCCAGACAGACTGGTTAGAGAGATAAAGTTCTAAAACAAATGATATTTTGTATAAAACACGAGTGTTATCGTGTATTATCTTGTGTCTCGCTCGATATTCTCATTACTTGGAAAGCGATAGTGGCCGCAATGCTGAAGTCTCTCCTTGCTTTCGTGCCAGCTATAACTTTTAGAGAGACTCACACCAGCATTATTGTTTGTTATGCATTGTGTTCAAAACTATAATCTGTGCTTAACTATAAGTTTGCGTGAAAATGTAGGGTGTTTGCTACATTTTATGTTCATTAAAAAATTGTGTTAAAAAATATATATATATAACTTGAGTGAATTCAGTTAGATCTAAATTGTGTTATGTCCACAGAAATGATTCATGTGAACTATTGTGTCTCCATTATGTAAATATTGGTTGGTGTGATGACGACAATGAAGCCTTTGAGAGTGGCTAGTTGCCCTGACGACGTGCCAAGTGTGCTCGGAAATCTGCAAGTTCCATTCATTTATTTCATCTACCGCCTTTTAATTCTCCAGATTTGTTACGTGTTTTTTTAAATGTAATTCGTAAATTATTGGTTGAAAGTCTATGCATTAAAATTCATGGCATCTGGCTAAAATTCTATTGATAACTATACTCTCTCCCTCCACGAAGAACTATCAAAATTTCACATCCCGAGCATCTCTTTCAGGTGGGCTAAGATCTACAAGTGGTCCTCTCTCCTCGAGGACTCTATTCTAACACCGATCTGTCTGATGCTGGTATAATAGACTTGCTCAGTGCTCGCCAACCCAATCTATTTAATTACGCATGTGGTCTTTCAAACATAGGAAAATAGGATTATCTGTGCTCTAAGTGTAGGCCTAGAAAGGGGAGGAGGGGGGGGATAGAAATTTGGAAGTTGGGAACTTTGCCCGGAGATTCTTTTAATCCAATGTTTAAATGTCATGGATTCGTTCAACGTGCGTAACGTACATATGTGGAACCTTTGATATATTTGCAGTCCACTTAAATATCGGGCTTCCTCATACTGGAAGCCACGGCATCACTAAATCACTGGAGGAAAAAAAAAAAAGCAGGTTCTAATCTTTTCCATCCCCTAGTAGCATTCGAACCCGGAATCCTCTTTTTCACTGTCACCGAGATGCAAACGTTTGATTCCTCAGCCATGATATCCCACTCAACGACATCTACTTCTCTTGATGTCCTCTTTTATCATGTGTGTACCTGGTTGGCCTTTAGCCACAGCAGTGTATTCTGGGTATTGTATTCCCGTCATCAGATTCTCACTACTGGTAATCTTTCACGTTCTCTGTCCTAAGAGACAACTTGGTTGGTCGATCGTTTGCATACTCGCAGTGGAATGAAAGACTCGTCCAGATAATTGATCGGCATAACGCTGTACCAGCCACATTCTTGATAACTACGCCGTAGAACACACACACACAGACAAACAAGAAACAAACAACAAAATTAGTTTTTCGCAAAAATTACAGAAGTTTCCTTAAAATTACCGTCAATTTGATTCTGTGCCCACCTGCTTTGTTTATATTTACGCCGTAGAGTCTGCCCTTTTTTCATGCCGAGTGAGTCACACATTGGTATTTTATCACGTACACATGCTTACACCTCTTTACATTGTGGTCCTCTGAGTGTTAAAAACTATCAATACTCATTTCATGTTCCACACCATCTCTGGAGACTCAGCATTTTCCAGAATTTTGATAACATCAGATTTTCCCCCCTTCTGCATATCCTTATCTCTCTCTCCCTCACGCCCCCCCCTCCCCCCTCCCTCCCCGATTCACCCGCCTGTCTACCAAAAAAAAAAGAAAAGTGTGTTGGCGACCAGGCGAAGGCAGGTTTTAATTTCGCCTCACTTTGAAATGTCATCATCTGTCTTTAGTTGGGCTCCAGCGAGGGGTGAAGACGACCTCACTTCATTAAGACACCCGGGCGCGTTTTTCACTCGGGAAAGGACCGGGGAAAGTCATTTGATAGGCCAGAGAGTCTCTCAGATCCCCAAATTTCCGGTCAAACGGAAATGGAGGTCTGCCGGGTTGGACTTACTCCTGACTTTTCATTTGACGTACGGATAGTTCTGAAAACCGTGCAAGGAAGCAGAAACAGATGAGACACCGTGAAAATTGTGTTATTGTGGAATTCTGAATTTAATATCACAAGTTTGGTTGTCAGAATCAGAAAGAACAAGATCAGCTAGGATTGGTGCGAAGTAATTTGACGGAGATTTTTTAATGAATTTGATGATGTACTAGACGTGGGATTATCCAAATAGCCAACTGTCCACCTTGACAACGAAAAGAAACAAGTAGGGAATCTAGACAAGCAAGATGAAAGGAGCAAGCCTAGTATTATCAATCGATAGTAACAACAACAACAAATCAGAAGTCAACAATGAATAATGTCATCAGATAGTTTTCCAGAGACAATGTTCAGTGTTCTCGATGATGAATTGACATTTGTTCTCTTCTCAGAGTTTTCTGCAATGGATCAAGCGACATGCATCTACCGATGTAAACTAATAAATAAGCAAGTCACCTCCCCTACCAGTCAATCAGCTGAGCAAGTTAACCAACCAACAACCAACCAACCAACCAACGAAAGGAACCAGTCAGCCAACCAACCAACCAACCAACCAGCCAACCAACGAAAGGAACCAGTCAGCCAACCAACCAACCAACCAACCAACCACCCAACCAACCAACCAAAGGAAACAGTCAGCCAACCAACCAACCAACCCCAACCAACCAACCAACCAACTAACCAATGTGCCAACTACCCAACCAACAAATCAACCACAAACCATAGATTAATGGGCCGATAGTATGGCAGCAAACAACACTATCAATCTTGGATAGTACAGACATTTCTTCAGACATCATGTTCCAACTGAGCCTTCCTTGTAGAACAACACTTCTCCCACATGACCAGCTCAGATCAATGGATGACCAAAGTGATTAATACGATTTCTGGAAAATACAAAAACTGGCAGATCAGTAGTGAAACAAACCTGGATAAACCACAGATAACATCCGTTGCCATCTTATCTGTGAGACAGAATCTTTAGGATAACCTACTGATAACAGTAAGATAGAAACAAAGATTGATTAAAACGAAGAGAATTAAGATAATGAATGGTTGAATACAAAGCGTTTGACACTAACGATAAATAGCATCAACGAGATAATGCATTTTGTAGAGAACTCTGACCGACAACATAACACCGCAGGGAACCACTAGATAAATGAGAATGTTATCTGCCCTTAGGGCCCAGTGTTTATTTAGGATGGTATAACCAATCGTTATCCCAGCAAGCCTCTACAGAGATGGTTAACTATGCATTGTATGAAGAATAGCAGTTAACTCATGAGTCCTCCTAGTTTCACTTCTACTCTCTCTGTAATATATTGCTTACTATGAATAACACAGTGGGTCCACTCATTTTCACTGGCAGTCTCTTTGTGGGCAGCTTCCTATGAAGAACAAAGGAAGATGATTTCGCTCATTTTTATTGCTGGTTTGTTTACATTTTGCTTACTATGCATGAGAATAAGCGACAATATAGGTCTCACTCATTATGCTAGTTTCTACACCTATAATTCACTATGAAATCATTTGGAGAAAGAAGAATCAACGGATGCCTACTGCGAATCGCTACATGCAAAGTTTACAATGAGGCGCAGTGGAGTGAATAATATGTCTGCTCATTTACAAAGCAAGTTCTACAGAGATAGTTTCACGCGAAGAATACTAAGAAATACATGAGAAATAGGGGTAGACCGCGAACAACCTGGAGAAGACTCATGGAGGATGAGTTGAAGAGAGGAGGGCTACAGTGGAAAGATGCAATGAGAAGTGCCCACGGTGGGAGACCCTGATACAAGGTGAAAAGGCGTTGATGATGACGGCGACGATGATGATGACGATGATACGAAGTGGTGGTATCAGGCATAAACCACACTGCTATTTTATGTCGTTTGTTTGTATCACCACAGCAACAACACTACAACAGTAATGTCTGACATAGGTTCTAGTCATAGTGCCTTGTAATATGCGATCGAAACCTACAGCAGCAACAACAAGAACAACGATAGCTGCAGCTACAACTTCAACAACAAGATATACAACATGGACAAAAACAACGACAACAAATAAATAAATAAATTAAAGTACTGATGTCAACCTGTATGTAATGATCGTGAGAATGTTTATCTCGGTCCTGTGAAGTAATCGTACGGCAAATAATCAAATACAAGTGTTTCTTTTCCTTCACATTGTTTATCTTCTTTCTTTCCGTGGAACATCATCGTTTTATTTTCCATCTGTATCTTCCATTCCCCTCTTCTATATACCTACAGCATCAAACGTTCTCCTATTTCTGCAGTTCATTTGACCAATATATTCAAATTCATGATTTTATATGTGTACGTGTGTGTTTGTGTATGTGTTCGGAGTAGATCTAGCTTTATTTTAATTTTTGTCACCTATTTTTGACACTCCTTTCGTTCTGCCAGCTTTACCACAGTACCAGTAGACCAGTCCTAAGATGGAACCCCACCTTGCTAAGTTTAAGTGTTAACTATGGAAGGATTAGATATCTAATTTTCTACTAGATAATGGGACTATGGTTATTAGTGGTTACGAGAATCGTTATGTCAAGATCGAGTTCAGTGGTCTTTTGCTCCCTGGCCCACATACTCGACAATATGACGGACCATGCTAACGGATTTCTTTGATTTTATTCCCTCTAGATTTCCACTGTCTTTGCTTTTATGTTCACTGGTTTCATCAAACTGGCGTCCACCTGTCCATATAGCATAGTCCTTTAACCCTTTGTCTCCATTCCAACCGCTTAACCTTAATTCATTCGACACCATTCTTCTTTGGTCTTTAGTTCCAATTCTCAGCCCCTTTTCATTAGGTTAAATTTCATTACTGAAATCATCGATTTTTTTCCAGCAGTCCTGATATGTTCTGTTTCTCAGATCTTCATTTCCACCTTTATAAATTAATGTATCCTCTTAAAATTCATTTCCATTTAAGAACTTACCCCTTTCCTTAATTTTTCTTTCTTCATGAGGATTTTTGAGGCCACTGATAACCAGTCAATGTTACTCAAGAGATTTCAGCCGTTTCGATACTGGATTATGAAACATTACCGACTGACACCACGTATTTATTAATCATTTACAAAACAAATCCGGACTTAATCTATGAGCGGTATTAACCTTTTACGTGGCGGACTGTAGGCCCAGTCCTAGAGATGTATTGTGAATAAACGTTATTCAATCCTTTTTTTATTATTTCCATCTTCTTTTTCTAAGACTATTTCCCCCAATTCTGTACTCTTTTCCATTATAAGAAAGCAGTAGTTTGCTTCTTTTTCCTTCACTTGAGAATCTTTTTCACAAGTCTTCTGCCTCGCTTCTTCTTTCTGTAGTTTGGTCATCATCAGAACTTTTCCATCTCTCTTCTCTGCTGTTATCTTCTTTCTATCTCGTCTTCAGAATGAGAGGGGAAAAGAAAAATATGCCCGCAGCCCGAAGGATCGTCTTTCTCTCACCCACCGCCTATCTTCCCCAAGCCTCCTTCACGCCTCCCCCCCTCCCCCCCCCCCTCCCCTCCTCCTCCTCATATTCCTAAACTTGAAAGAATTCTTTCCTCATTCCAGCCCGAGACCCGAGACTTGAAGAACACCTCCCCCCCCCCCCACACACACACCCACACCCACCCCGCCCCGCCCCGTTTCCCCAAGAGGCAGCTTGTGCCCAATGACATCTGTAGAGGTCCTTCACATCCATCAAGCCGGGCCTGCACCAGACACCGATGACCCTACAGCCGCCATGCCCGCCATTTTGGCCCCGCGCGAGACGTGCACGAGGAGGACACGGGGGCAGATAATGCGCATGCGTGAAGGAGGCAGGCAGAAAATTAATACGCGTCCGACAGGAAGAAGTGTACAGGCCACGGGAAATCATTGAGGGCGGGCCGAGGAGAAGGGTAACGAGTCTGCCACTTCCTCATTTTCCTTGCCCCCCACCCCCACCCCCACGCCCTTTTTAACCCTAGACATCTCAAGGAAGTTATTAGATAAACAACTGCTCATGAGACTTTCCACTAGAATTCCCTTTAAATGTTACGTGGTAAACAATAATTATGGAACTCATGTCACTCACCGGCCTGCGCTGCTGTTTCGCCAAATTGAATATCCATGCCTTTAAAAAATCTTGATACCCAAGCAATTTTATTGACATGTATAGGGTTAATCCAAATTCTGAAGATACTGGGTAACGGGTCTGATTTTCTCGCCTGTTATTCCCCTCCCCCCCCCCCCCGGTCCGTCCCCTACTCATCCTTCTATATCTTCTCTCATTTCCTTTTTTTCCCGTGTCTCTTTCTTTTCCTTCCTTCTTTTTTTTTTTTAAAAGAATATCTCGGGAGATACAAGAAATTGTTGTCAGCAAAGATGAATAACAAGGAAATTCAAGGGTTAATCCTCACATCGCTAAATTATCGGGGTACCCAGACACACTGATGAATGCATCATTAAATCACTTGTAGTCTTGCCCATAATCCTCGTGTCTGATGATATTTCTTGTAAGAAAGAAATCCCTTTAACTCTTTATGGTGACATTATTTTTGTTTAGCCAGTCCAGCCGCATTTTTGTTGATGTTGTTGTTGTTGCTGTTCTTTTATTACTGTAGAAAATCTCTAAATACTCCTGCTAATATAGTCACTCTTTATACATTATGTTCGGATTTTTTTCCTATGAAAAAAAGAAAGAGCAGGATCATTGATTCAGATTTGAACTAGATTTTTCTCGTCTTCAGAAATTTGCACGTTCAAAATCAACGCTAGTATCATCATTTCGGCTGTAGGCCTATGCAAAACAATGTCGTGAGCTCTGTTTCGGACTGTAAGAGTTAAGTCATAGCACATCTTTACTTACTGATTTCACAAGCTTCTTAGTCCTAAGAGTGCTAATATCCACTAACTACTAGAGTGTCATGATTTCTGTAATAACTTCATTGATTTGTTGGAGAAATGACATTTTAGGCCGACAACGATCAAGGATAAGAACTTTTCCACCACAGGTTTTGTCATTTGGAGAGGATTCAAACACAAAAGTAAAATGAGCAACTATTTTGTTGGGACCATTTTGACATCATTAGTAATAATTACTTCTTTTGCAGGCAAAGGCTGTATGGTACTATTGGTAAGACGTCTCTTCTCCATTAGCCAACTGCATGCCACACCGCCCCGAGGTCACAATAAAACTGAACCACAACAAGCAACTTGCACCGCTTTCGTCTATCATTTCTGTAGTTGTATCCTCATAAATGGACCTGTAGATCTGCTCAAATAAGATGCTCTCGAAATGTTTGGACATCTCATACAAAAAAAGACACGTCATCAGCACAAAGATAAAGAGGAAAGCATGGCAGGTCAACGAATCTCTTCACAAGTGTCAAAAAAAAAATGAAACTGAAGAAGTACGGGCATACGACACGACAAACCATTAAGACACCGTGCGAGAACAGAGACTGACAGACAACAACAAAATAGAAAATAACATCTGAGAGTGGACGGACTTAAGACTCCGAGACATCATGAGACCGGCTGATTGTGAGAGATGGAGGGAGCTGATTCAGAGATCATACATACATACATTCAGAGTGGCGCCCGTCGGTCCACAAGACTAAGAGCCACATAGTGTAACATGAGGGAACTTCCTCTCTTGCTGCATCAAATCACAAGAATTAACTACGTTTCAAGTTGTTCGTGTGTCCAACAGGTTTTGTCTAGACGTATAAATTGGTTTTAGAATTTAAAGATTGATTATCATTTTTAAAAATAAATCTTCAAGACTGAGTTATATACTTGCTAATACTTTAAGATTGGTAATAATACTATTTTTCAAATATTTCCTGAACAATTAGATTTTCTGAAGACCGGATGTGCGACTTGTTTCAAGTTTATGTCTATACCTTGTACATTTAGATCATTTCTATTAAATGGAATTGAAAATGTCAATACCGATATGGAAGGATATAATTTATGAGTTAAAGAGTTAAAGGAGAGGGGGGGGGGGGAGGGGAAACAGAAAGAGAAAGAGAGAGGGGAGGACAGACAAATACAAAGAGAGAGACACGGAAATGAGGTTGAGACATAGAGACAAAGACAAAGAGAGAGAGAGAGAAAGATTAAGACAGAGAGAGTCAGAATACAAGTACAAAAGCGGAAGTAGAAATCCATACAAAAACCAAGACATTCTTCATGCTACTGTGTCGCCAGGAGTGTCTAAACAGTGGACAATGCATATTTTAAAAAGGTAGAAGAAGAAGTGAAGGAAAGAAAAAGAGAAACAGAAAGGCAAATGAGATAAAGG
>JBCEWB010833145.1:0-16150 GCA_039654565.1 Peronia peronii
ATCCCCACGCCCCACCCCCCTTTCCTTAATCTGCATATTACAACGTTTGCCCGGATACAAATCAAAACTTCAGGAATATAGCTTGAGTATTCAGCTTTCAACAGCTATATGATTTGAATATAAAGAAGATGATAGAACAAACTTCAGGATTTTGGCAGGAAAGGGTTAAGACATGGACGGTATCTAACTTAATACTTAACATGAAACTAATAACACTCTGGAGAATAAATATCGGATGCATCATTTTCCGTTTTTCCCATAATCACTATAAGTTGACAATGACAGTTATAAATATTCTTATATCTGTTTTCAGGAATACGATGCCAAGGGAAGGATTATTCGGAAGAAAAAAATAGGAACGGTTAGTCTTCATCTTATCTTGCTGTATCTTTCTTGTAATAATTCTTGTATTTTGCAACGATGTATCATTAGCTTCACACATTTTCCGTAATTGACTTCAGCATTGATTTGTAATTCTGCATTCGGACGAATGGATGGATGGATGGATGGATGGATGAAGGATGGATGGATACATGGATACATGGATGGTGGATGGATGGATGGATGGAATGATGGATAAACTAATAGGTGATTGCCTAAGAAAGCAACAGATCAAAGAATTTGGTATAATAAATAACTCATCAAAAGATAGTGATCGTCAACAGAAGAATCGATGGAAAGTTAACAGTTTCATTTGAAATCCTTGTTAATTTGTTGTCTCGCAAATTGCTTTGTTACATACAACATCTAATTTTCTTCCTTGTTTTCCTCTGTAGGGTGGGGATGACAGTGGCTCGGAATATGAGTACGAGTATGATGAACATGGCAATCTCATCAAGGAGAAAAAGAAAGGAAAGGTGAGTTATTGTGTATCGATATGAAATTATGATCCACCTTGATCGTATAATTAACCAGTAATCACGTTTGGTTATCTGTGATTAGATTCGAATCTATAGTTCGAATCTATGAATTGGACATTTAGTTCATGTTTCACACATGCAGTTAATCAATCTGTTTCAATTAGCCACTTCATTCGAACTTCATTTCAAATCTTTATGTTGGTTATTCATTTGCTGCTACATGTGTAATAGTGAATGATTTACTGAATCATTTTTATATCATCGCCCATTCACGTAGCCAGGAAGACTCCCTACCATCATTAATGAGAAGTATAATTAACGTGAATGTGGCTTTTTGGTGAGGTGTGAAGTCCGAACAAAAATAATTGTTGCGACAGATGAGAGTCTTTTTCAATTCCATGTCCAAGGAGACGATCTAACACTTTTTCACTGCTATATTGTAGGATCACCTCAACGTTTCGTCGAAATTCACCTGCTTGCTCTTTGTCTTTACCATGCTTCACCTTTACCCATCTTTACTTGAACAGAGCAGTGCTTTAAATTTGTGAATCTTTAATACGCTGCTCACCCTAACACTGTGACAGAGTGTCAAATACGTCTATTTCAGAAAGGAAAAGGCACAGGAGAGGAGGTTGAGTACGTGTATGATGCTCAAGGGAGATTGATCAAGAAGATAAGAAAGGGAAAGGTGAGAGAGAATTTACCTCTTAACCTAGTTTTTGTTTTGTATAACCCCGTGTCTTACACTTAGAATCCGTAATATTTAACAGAAGTACCAATGACCTTCCAGCTGGCTTGTAGTAACTTTTTGGCAACCAGTCTGCATCCACATAAAGTAACTAAGAACAGTGTTGAAGAAGAAATGTGGTAGGCAGGATTTACTGGAGGGAACCGAACGAAAACCAAGTGGAAATGAACAAAAAAAAAAAAAAAAAGAAAGAACGAATGGTAGAAAGAAACAAAAGTGTGAGAAAGAAAGACGGGAAAAAAGAAAGAAAGAAAGAAGAAAGAAAGAAAGAAGGACAAAAGAAAGAAGGACAAAAGAAAGAAAGAAAGAGAGAGTGTTGAAAAGCAACAAGACAAGAAAATCAGAATACTACTCTGTCAAATTAAGAACAAAGGAACCATCTAAGAATATAATCATTTATAGACGTTAGCGCTCGATGTTTAACAAATGAATCTGTGTCTGGAGAACACCCAGTGTGTTACATTAATTTACCTGTTTTACTAATAGATTCATTAATTTTGTACTGGTGCATTGAAAACAAGAAATTTTTTTTTCCTCAGAATGATGAAGATGAAGGATCTGAATACGAGTATGAATATGGTGAGTATCCATAATTTACTCATAAAATCTCTATCTCGATTTTGAAACAAGTGACAATGAAATGTGCAAACACCCTGAATCTGATTTTGCTAGATCTCCTTTCTAAGAACAGACAGGATAAAACCAGAGTGCTTTCCATTCCACGGTCTTTGCAAGTCCAGTTTATTCATGTATGTTGGAAATATTTCATGCAGACGTTCTATATTTTTGTCAATCTCTGCGCTTATCTTTCCTCCCTGTTCTCTGTAAAAATGGTAATAATATTTTTTTTTTATTTACAGAATTAGTTACTGTATTTTTCTGAATATTACTTTAATAAAATAAAGTTGAATACTTTATGTAATAAAGTAGGATTGGTCATTTTCAAATGAATAAACGATATAAAGAAATCGTTTATTTCAGATTTTAGAAAAACCACGTTCTGTGTCCGACGCAGAGCTAAATTTGAAATTCTATGAACAAAGAGGATGATTCTACACATCACTGGTGAAGAGAGGGGGTGTTATTTTCTTTTTGTGGGTATGATATGCCAACTGGACTTTATATTCCTTCCCAGATAAAGACGGCAATCTCGTCAAAACCACAAAAACTAAAGGCAGGCCTGGAAGTAAGTACCTCCATTCTCCTAGCTCTCAGCATATGATCTTTTTAAATCTTTACAACATAGGAAATGAGAAGGCATGTCAAAAGCCAGAGGTCGAGAAGACCACTCTCATTTTAGTTATCGTATATAAAAAAATTGATTTCAGTTGAACAGAACAAACGGTCTGATATAAGTTTTGAAAACAAAAATTCAGTTCTCTCACAACGTATTTTGGTAGATTTGGCTACAGATTCTCTGTACTATAGTCTGTTGCATCTGGCATGCCTAATATTGTCAGGAATCCCATGCTTCGATCTAGAGAGATCGAACAGAAACATTCAGAAATTTCATTGTTGAATATGATTTGTCAGTATTTTGATGACATCTAAAATCTGTTACAGATTTGTCCTGTTTTCTTATCATTCTGTATGGCAACTTTTTTTTTCATAGGTGGTGCAGATTCTGATGATGGCAATTACTTCGAGGTCGATGAAAAAGGCCAGGTAAGTTAATTCCTATATTTTGTATTCATCCATCCATCCATCCATCCATCCATCCATCTATCCATCTACACGTCTATCCATGAGGAAAGTCTCGAACTGCTAATATCAAAGAGATATTGTATTTGATATTATCAAAAAATTAACTGAGTCATGCATAAAGAAAGAACATGGTACTCGATCTAGCCATGGCATTACGTGTTGTGATTTATCCTGAAATGGATATTATTGCCAGTTATTGCCAGCCAACGTAAACGCCCCTGCACCAGCAAATACTGACAAATTAAACTATGGAATCAAAGCAAAGAGAACTTTACCATAAAACAAGACGGTCTTTAGGATCGTCGTTTATAAGAGTCATTCGATGTAGAGATAAATCCGTGATCTTGCTAAAATAATAATAATAATAATAATAATAATATTATTATTATTATTATTATTATTATTATTATATAGAAATAATAATAATATTGTAATAAACAAAAAAAATAGAAACAAAAGAATCAACTGGTGTCTCCATCATCATCACACACCATCATAATATAAACGCATGGCATCTACAGTTTTTGCTGGAAAAAGCGAATGAAAGAATTGATTGAAGTATTGGTTTGTTATTGTACTTTTTCCTGTCTCTATTCCCAGGTCAAGCTGCGCTCTGGCAAACGAAAGATTGACTTGTCCAAACTGTCGAATGAAGATCTGAAAAGACTCGGTATTGATCCATATCTCTCCAAGCAGGAAATTGCCAGACTTCTTAAGGTCAGTATCAGTATGTTGTGGTGGTTGTTGTTGTCGTTGTTGTTGACTTTGATGTCATCATGGTGTCATCCCTACAATTGTTACTACGATCAAGAGGCTGTTCTTGTTGCTGTTGCTGTTGTTGTGGTTGTTGTTGTTGTTGTTTTTGTTCTTGTTCTTGTTTTCATGTAAGTTCATAGAAGTAAAGGATTCACTTTTTCGAAAAGTATTGCGCCTTTCGGTGACAAACTTATATTACTGAACAGAATTTAAGGAGACTGAATGAGAAGAAAATAAAAGTACAAAGAAGGAGTTTAAGATGATGGTAATGGATAGAAACATCGTATAGATCTAATTCTCTAAACTAAGCGTGATGATATACACCACATTTAAACTGCATCATATGTGCAAGAGTTAAAACATCGTGTTTTCTTTTTACTTGACAGGAGAAATTCGGGCCCGATGTTCAGATAGTGGATCAGAAGGTCAAGGTCGGCACCAAACGTCTGTCAGAATACGGAAGTGACGTAGATACAGACGATCTGGCCGATGACAGTGACCTTGATATTTCTACTTGTAAGTTGGGAGTGAAAAAAAGTGAGAAAGGAAAGTGAATATTGGCTAAAAAATTTAAAACTGACAGGAAGTGTTTATTAATGATTTTAAAACTTGAAATGTATATTAATTTGTCTGTGACTCGGATATAATGTTTTGGATTTGTATAAGGTCACAATGTAGTTTAATAATGTATTGTAAGATGTGTGAAAAAGAAAAAACTATTTAAGTGGGACAGATGAATGAATGCAGAGATGTCAAACTTCCGACTTTAGTCAGAATTCCGACTTTTTTTGTCGTCGCCGACTGTCCTACTTTTGACCGTTCAACTGCCAACTTTGCTGAATTGACAAGGCAATCGCGGTTTTATAATAATTTGCGATACAAGTCACGCACCATGACAGTGAAACCGGAAGTACGAAAGAGTTTTGCTCATGCTTCGCACAAAAGTTGGACTGTTGTTCAGCGGCTATTTGAAGATGGAGATCGAAGTTCGTAGCGCTAAATTCCCGACAACATGCAGTCGAGTTAGAGTTGTTGATGGAAAAAAAAAAAAAGATATATATCATGTCAGAGTACAGACAACAGCAAATAATGTGCCCATGATCTTAGAAAGACTAGAGGAGAAAATAGATCTAGATCGTCAAGTTACGTTTGATGATTAGATCTGCAATGACGGCACTGCCTGTGGGATCTTTTTAGTTCATGGAATTTCCAACTAGTTGTATAATTTTATAGCCCATCCCAGGACCTTCTGAAAACTTGCAAGCCTCTCACAAAACAATGAAAACTTCTAGTATGAAAACCCTAGATTATTAAAAAGTGTCTTAGATCTACGTAACCGGAGAGCTCCAGACCACCGTGATAAAATATTCGAAAGGGGGGGGGGGAGGGAGGAGGGGGGGGGGAGGAGCGAGGTAGTCGTCAAAATTTTCGGGCTTTTTTTGTGAAAACAGTTTGACATGCCTGTGAATGGACTGAGGGCTGGATGCTTGGATCGACGGAGGATGGATAAATAATAATAATCAAGGCATTGGAATGTAAAGTTGAAGGAAGAAGACTTTTTTTTTTTACATTTTATAATGCTCGAAATCAATTTACGACTTTATATTATTATGTCATAACCAGTACACTAATGTGAAGTTCAGTGTTAAAATGTACATCATTATGTCAGAGTCAAAAGCTGACGTTCAGCTCCATAGGCCTGAAATTGTATTATATCTGTCCACAGTAAAGGGCACACGTCGAGTCAATGTGCTGATGAAGCGAGGCGGTCAGGTCTTGCTGGACCACATGAAGAAAGTTCTGGATCAGTCCAAACTGCAGGATGACAGCTATGCCAAAGATTTGGACGAAAGAAGTAAGAAATAGCCGTAGAAACTTAGAGAGAATTATGGAAAGAAATATGGTTAGAAACATGGGTAGAAACATGGGTACAAATGGGACAAAACAAGGAAAAAAACATGGTGATGAATATGAAAAGAAAATTCTCATTGAAAGCTTACTTGACTATATCTGTTGTTGTTGTTTTTTTTCTTATAAAAACTGAATAAAAACAAAATTTTCCATTGCATGAAACTGTTTATGTACTTCAAATATCTTCAAAGATTTTTGTGATTCTAATGTATAAAAATGCAAACGACTGCTCGAAACAGAATACATTTAGAACTAGGATCCAATATATATTCTTCAAGTTGAGAGGTCTCTTAAGCACTTTGATGGAATGCCAGCCTTTCTCATTGCACGTTAGTTATTTCTCCACATATTCAAGTATAACTTTGCACAAAATTATAAGATTATTAAACCACTTCATTTTCTAAAATTACTTTTTATTCACTGTGTGTTAAAAATGAAATAAGAAAAATCTGTCATAAGTATCTCAGAACAGCACTTCTCGCAAAGTATGTTAGTATAGTCCTTTGTTCACAATAATAACAATTTACTAATATTTGTTTCTTGTATCGGTACTCTTATCCAGGTGGAGATATTGACTTTCTGTCCCACTACAGATTGGTGGATCCTCGTAAGCTGGAGTCCTATGCCAGGGCTTTTGTGGTGGAAGACGAAGATCTGGATACTGTCATCAGATCTAAGGTAGGTGAATCATTGTCATCATTATTATAATTTATATTATTATTATTACATATTATTATTATTACATTATTATTATTTTTACATTGTTATTGTTACTATTGTTGTTATTGCTGTTGATGATGTTGTTGTCATTGCTGTTGTTGTCCCTCTCCTTTTTATATATGTATTTGCTAATACATGCATGCCATGGAAGTAGTGTGAAACATAAGTTCTCCTATTGAAATTACAAAGACAAAAAGACAATTTTGATGCTTACATAGTTCACACCATTGTAGGTACGAGGGTACAAAACTGTGACATATATTACTCCAGACAAACAATTAGCAATATAATGTGCATAGGCGGTGTCGAAAACAAGTTAGACCCAGCAGGTAAAACGAGTTTCCACCTTTCCTAGTCTTGTACTTTTTGTGTTTTAAGCTGATTCGCAAATTTCTGCTTTTTTCCAGGCACATAATAATAAAATTGACAGAATGTGAAAACAAACTTCCCACACTGAAGATTCCCAAACATTAACTCTGTCCCTAAATTTTAACTTTACTTTGATCCTAAAATGAGATGTTTAAACCAACTCACGTGCTCAGAACTTATCCCAAAATTTACGCACATTATCTCTATGTTTGTATTTGCCCTCTGACGATAATCTTTGATCATAAACAGGTAAAGTAATTACACATGTATCCTGCGATAAACTTTGACTAGGGTGGATTTTGCCACGTCTATTCTATCGACTGAAAATAATATATTGATGTGCGCAGCCAAATACTATCTCTTGTGCCTTAAACTATCTTATCATGTTATAGGCCTACCTCATTATTCAGCTTGTCACTCATAAACCATCAGTATTATAGTATGCTACTTGATTCAGATTCTTTAATTTTTCACACAAAAAATCACATCCGTAACGTTTATTTTGGTTTCTCTTTTGCTGTGTGCGGTGTACAGGAGACCAAGCAAGCCATTGATGGCGTGGCCAGCGTCAATCACATCACTAAGAAACAATTGGACTATGTCTTTAAGGTCAGTGAATCACCAGTCATATTACATAATATGACTTTCCCATATTACATACATAGGCCTACTTGTTTTCCCTACATCTTTCGACGGCCTCAGGGATAAATATCTATACACCAGCACTGGAATGTGTTCTATTTGCTATCGGCTCCAAGAGACAGGGAAAGTTTTGTTGTAATGCTGAGAAGATGGCACAACTCTGTCCAGCTATATCCATTATTCCTCATGATATGGGTGTTGTAAAACACTATAGCATTATTAACTGATTTAATCACATCTACTCGTCATATTTTAAACATTATCAATAAAACAGGCGGATAAAAATCACTGTAAATTGAATTTTTGTTTTCATCTCATCATGAGGTGTGTTGTATTTGTCTGTTTGTTTGTTTGTTTGTTTGTTTTGCTTATGAGCAAAATTTATTTTTTCCCCCGTTTTTGGAATGCTTGAATGTACCTCCTTCGCAGAGCAATGAAATTTGGCTCAGTGAAAAAAATTGGCTCACAATTCGCAATGTTCTTGTTGCGATGAAGGTTTTGTGACATTTTGATTGGAGCATAAATCTTCCTGTTTTTGATGTTGTACATTCATGTTGGCCCGAGCAACAGATTCTGTATGATGCCATTTTGTTAGTTCACTCTAGCATTCTGTCTGTTCTCATTACTCCTTGTCGTTAAATTTGGTTGATGGCTTCAGTAGTTTGTAAGTCACCTACATCCTTTTTTCTCTTCATAGGTGCTAAAAATTGATGATGCCACTCAAGTGACATTTCGCATGTTTGCTGTCATTTCGGCTCTGTGCGAGAGAGTGACTCAGATGGAGTAAGTGTGTCCTTTATTAATTTTTTGTATGTTTGCATATGAGTACATTCGACATTGGTAGGTATACTAGTTATTACCATTTTTCATTATCTCATAAGCGATCGCCAACAGAAAGCAATGGAATGATTAAAAACGATTTTAAAGAATCATGGAGGAATTCTTGATAGCACTTTGGCGAATTTTAAGTAATAGTGTAACCTTCCAACTTACCACATGAGATCCGTGTTATTTGTGGGAACCATAATAACATCCATTTTGTTTTCAAAATAAAACAGGAGGTACATTGAAAAACAAAAAAAAAACAAAAAAAGATAATCCCAATGTTAGATCTCGCAAATCTCAGTGCCACTGAACGAAAATGAATTCTTTGATTTTTCTTAGAGGATGATGGATACCACCTCATCCGCTTCTCCCTCTCAAGTTCAGACATCTTAGTCTTTGAACATTACTTCAAGTTGTGGTTATCTCAGTCTTTAACATCCAGTCTCCATCAAATACAATGTAATGTTGACCAAATTTTTTGAGAGGCCATCTCATATTCATAGCATAATTATTTTCTCATAAAGAAATCTTTGAAAATAAAGAGGGAATCACATCTAAACATATGACCAGAGATATATGTCTTTAGTTAGGTATGAATTCACTGTACTCTCATACGTGTAACACTTCCAATGGCAAAAGTTAATGACTTCGTTTTATTTCGCCTCTCTTCCATTTACCACAGTCCGCTGAGCAAACATTTGCTGGAGATCTGTGATCTATTGGACATTGAGCGTAAGATGGACCTGTACAAAGCCATGTTTTACACCAACGTCAGCTCGGATCGAGATCTCAACTTCATCAAAGCTGATTCGCTAAAGATCGAGCTCATCGCTGGGGGCTTGAATTGGAGGCAGCAAGAGTTTATCATGGAGAAACTTCAACCCAACTGTTTCAATGAGGTAGGATCTTCTCTTTTTCTCTTATCAGACTAATGATATAATCGTCATTGTTCATATCGCTGTCCTCTTTGAAGAATGGAGTGAGGTACGGATGAGACTTATGATGGAAATGTTGTGAGGATGTTAATGAATTCATTCGTTGTTAGTAGAGGAAGAAGGATGTTTTCCATCGCTATCGATTCCTAAGTACATCGAGGTTTGCAAGCATTGTTTCAAATTGTAGCTTGTTATATTCTCTCCCTTTCTCTCTCTCTCTCTCTTTCTCTCACATCTTTCTCTTTCTCTCTGGATCTGTCTCTGTCCCTGCTTTTTTCCTTGTCTGTCATTTTCCTTGACATTGTTGTCTCCATTATTTCCCTCCCCTCTCTTTTTCTTTCTTTTCCTTACTCTTCTACTCTCTCTCTTTCTTTCTCCCTCACTCTCTCTCTTTCTTTCTCCCTCACTCTCTCTCTCTCGCTCTCTCTGTCTGTGTGTATGTGTCTGTACATTTCAAATAGGACCCAGTTATGTCTGAACCAATCCTTTTGGGAGACACCCCAGATCATTTCCTGGAAATCATCGTTGACCAATATAAAATTTCTTTTTTCATGTCCGCAGATCTCCTTCCTGGACTACATCTGCTACATCCCTCTCTTTCTCTCCATGCATGACAACATTGTGGACAACCCGCTGGACATGAACAGCAACAAATACGACAAATTTCTACGCAAACCCTCAGGTCTAGGTAAGCCATTCTGTGGTATGGTCGTCCATGGGCTCCTGATCTTTTCTATCCTGTTTACGTCTTTCAAAACGTAAATTTTTGTTCATCCTCGCGGTCACTAACCCGAGTAGACACTTTTGTCCATAACAAATCAATTAAAAGAAAGGAAGTTTTGAAAAGTGGCATACTGATATGCAATACAGAGTTTTAGCTTGTTCTGCCCTGACACATTATGCTTTGACCTACCGAGCTTTGACATAATATCAAGCTTTGGTATATCGGGATTTGATATAATTACATGAACACTTTAATTCTAAACTCTCTTGCAGGTTGGGTAGTTAATTGTGTTTAAGAGCTATATGGATCTCGGGCTAACATATTGGGCTTTGACATAGACAGCTTACACCATCCAATATGGACAGACTGAGATCCAGACAGTGATATACCGAGCTTTCACATATCAAGCTGTGACAAACTAGGCTTTAATGTGCCCTGCTCAGATCTAAGAAATATAGATAATATATCGAGCTTTGATGTTTCAAAATGTGACTCTCAAACGGAGTAACTGAGTCAGGCTTTTGAGTGGACTTTATATCATATTATCGAGCTATGACGCCGAGCTTTTGTAATCAAATTTAGAGGCATATTGAATTTAGACACTTGCTGTCTGTATTGTTAGCCATGTTTCTAAATGTACAGTTGTAGTTGACTCGACATCCTGTCTTTTATTGTCTGGTTCCAGTTCGACAGCGGGACCACAATCCCCTGGGGAACCCCCTGAGCCGTGACTCCACCTTCCAGAACAAAGCTCTGGCCAGGGATCTGCTGGAGGGCAAGATCAGGATGGACGACATCAGGCGGGAGAAGCGAAGTCTCATCAGCCGGTACTCCAAGTGAGTGACTTCCCTTTGACTGTCCCAAGAGTAGGTGGACTATTTTTGGAGTGGACTAGAGGAAAAAAATGTGAAAAAACAGAAAAGATGATTAAGTTTCAGTTTTTAGTTTGTTTGGACATTTCGCTTCCATCCTGTGAACTTTATATTTTCCAGACATTCTGTTTTGTTGTTGTTGTTGTAGTTTTTGTAACCCTATTAATGTTTGTTTTCGATCTCCGTTTGTTTCAGTTACTAGACTATCTTCAGTCTTTATTGGTGTATTTATTGGGAAATTCAGTTTTGTGAAATAATTGATAGGGAGCTTACGTGTGACTACGTGAAAATCCCTTTTCCCCACTACCTTAATTCTTTTCTTGTGTTTCAGACTGCCCATGTTGTTACAAGAGAAAAGAGAGGTTGCCAACTACCCAAAACCTCCCAATACAAGATGATGATTTAGTCACATGTGCCATTAGTAAAACTTTACTCATGCCAATTCAACGTTATACCATTGTTTGAAAAAGTCGAGAAGCTCATGACGAAGGCCATGCTGAATAATCTTTCCCTGGTTATGAAATGTATAAGTGAATAGACTGATAGGATGCACTTAGAACATAGGACAAAGAATAAACTATTCTAACACATGAGCCATGGACAATGAAACCTGCATATGTTCAGTTATTCAGTTTTTAAGATTTGCTGAACTGACTCGAAAATCATGACCAGAGATGTGACAGTTTAGTAGTTACATTGTCAAATCAATCATTATTGTTTATTTAATTTTCGATAATATGTTATCTTTTTTTTATCTGAAGCTGAAGACAAGATTTCAGGTATGATTCTATGCTTGAGTGTTCAAGAAACCGTAGAGACACTAAATGTGCTATACTACATATTCTGAGAGAAATTATGTATTTTTGCACTTAATCCAGCTGTGATATGTATAGTCTACAAATGGTTGATAGCTATTAGAGTTTATGCTGGATGGGCTGAGATAACTCTTGAAGAAGTTTTCTCCCATCGATGTCTTTCTAGATAGTCTTAATCTGTGATCTGTACAGTTTTGAAAATGTTTAGACTAAAGTGAAAGAGGGAGAGAAAAAAATCATGGTGCCAAATCAACATGTTTGTTGTTACATAATAATATATTAGTTGTTTTCACTATTTACATCGGTGTTTCATAAAATGACACAAGCAGTTATCTGTGTCTTATGAAAATGTACAAAACAATTGCCCTAGCATGCAAAGTGTCCATGTTTGGTCTGTGTTTGACTTTTATAAACTAAAGAACGACATATGTAGTATTCTCAAGATATTGGCCCTCTCTGAGTGTCAGTCCCGTCTTCCAAGCATTGTCTATGAATGCAGAGTTAGAGATAGAAAATGTTTGTGATTTGTGTTCAGATCTTTCTTTTATGTTGTTTGTGAGTATATAAAGCTGTTTCTGTGTCTGTTTCAAGTCTGTAAATCGAGAAAAAGCCGCACTGCAGCGCGAGGATGTTAAAGATTTTTAGTCTATACTTTGATCAATTGATGCCACATGTTGTCTGACACAGTGGGAGATCGTTGTGCTCAGCCCTATTACCTCCCTTTGCCAGACAAAAGAAGTATTGAGCAAGCAGTGTAAGAAGAAAAAAAATCACTTTGCTGCATATCATTCGAAAAACTGATCACCAAAAATTTTGATAAAATTAAAGCAATAAGAAGGAAACATTCTCTTTATACTATTATTTTTTTCGGGGAGGGGGGGGGGGGGGTCATGGCACAAAGAGCACAAAAGTGATTTTTTCCCCTTTACACTGCTTGTTCAACACCTCTTGTATCTGGCAAAGGGAAGTGATAGGGCTGGGCTCAAAGATCTCCCATTATAGACAGGATGCAGTTTTTGTGCGGTCAAATTTTACGATGAATATGATGATGCTAGAATGAATATGGATAGTCGAGTGAGTATCTGTTGTTTTGTTTGTGTATGTGAATAATTATGATCTATTCTACGCCCTAAGGTCAACATTACACTCGGGGCAAGTAGTCACAAGAAAGCTTGTGGAAAATGCATGACCTTTCATGACATGACATATCAATTCAATTTTACAAACTAACGGATTTGCAGAAGGTAAACGTCTCGAAATGAAATCGGAAAACCAGCGTCCCCTCCATCACAGAATTACTGTGCGGTCACTGTTGTTCAGTGATCCGGCTGTAAAGAAATTTTCTTAAAATGTCCAGTTTCAGTATGACCGCTCACAAGTTAGTGAGATCAAGATGCCTAAACAAGCACTTTGGGAGTAAAGCGAGAAGTAGACATTCCCTATAGACCATTTCGGAAATAAAGTGGATTTGAGAGATTGCCCTTATCCAGTCAGTGTCTGGAGAGTCTCTTTGAGCAATATTCTCTTCATTGAAAGGTGCAAGCCTCGCCACGCTCAACAAACTTTGTAGTTCTTTTAAATTAACACTTTTAAATTGTCCCATTGACTTTCAATATGCTTTAACTCATTAGCTTTCATAGACCAGAAATGAGGGCAGGAAGAAAATAGTAGGAAAATGACTACTAGAAACAAAACAGAATTCTGAAAAACAAAAACAAAAAAAAAGTAGCCAAACAAGTCCAAAGAAGAACAGCAATTAGGAGGTTCCTTACTACATGCTCACGGATACCAGTTTTCTGCTTGTTACTCTTTTTTAGCTGTGTACCTCTGGCTTAGCATGGTCTGCAACAGATTGTTTGTTTGTAGTTGTTGTTGGTGGTGGTGGTGTTGTTGTTTTTAAATTATTATTTATTACTTAGTGATCATTGTGTACAATGAAAACTTCATATAGTGTTGCTAGTAGTTGAAATAAACATGTTTTTTTAAGCACAACGATTGTTTTTGTTGTTATTTATACCCCCCCCCCCCCCCCCCCCCTTTAAAAAAAGAAACAAGTCATAGTAGCTAAATGGCAAACTGTTCAATATTATCATAATTATCAGGGGAAAATCCGATATAAATATTTGTATACTGTTTATATTTGTATCCACAGCACATCCATTGTTCTAATAATGCATGTATAATAATGTATTAATATCATCATCTACCCTCATCGCCATCATCTTCCTTGCCTTATCAGCACAACATTCACCCATACCTAAGAGCATCATTTTCAGTGTTTAGATAATTTGAAAACCATCAGGATCATCGATATCAGTTTTTACTCATCATGCCAGTGATCAGTTCTATCCCTTTTTCTAACCATCTTTACGCTGCAGCCGTTTCATCAAGCTCAGTTTGAAACCAGTTAACATCAGTAAACACATTTGTCATAGACTTGTTAAAATAACGAAAGAACAGTTATTTGTAATTGCTCCACTAGCTTTTTATTTCCTGAAGTAAATTAACTTGTCTTCTATACAAATTTCAGTGGCATTTTATTTATTTTAGTGGTCACCCATTAAGATAGTTGGTCCTCCCCCCTCCCCCCTGTCTTTAATGTCTTAGTTTCAAAAATGTTCATAATGTTTATTTGATTTGTTGTTCACTACGTGGAAGTAAAGTTTTGAAGAGGGGATAACAATAATTACTTCTCCTAAGATTTGGTTTGGTTGTTTTTTTTCTTTCTTCCTTTCTTTCTTTTCAGATTAAGAAACCTTAAAATGTCTCGTGTTTGTATGTTGTAAGGGATGAAGCCTGAATCTTATGATTTATAATTTTGCCTAAGGTCAGTTTTTGGTAGTATTGAAAACAACATCGAACGAAATTTCTGGATTCAAATTCTCTACCTCAGGCTAAATACATGTATACATTGTTTTCAGATTTCTCTTTCGAATCAATTTTTTTGCCATTGAGACCAACGTCTTATATCCGTATCAACTTTTAAAACGTTTGCCACGAATCCTCTTACAGGCAAAGCTGGGGCAAATAAACTCCGAAACGCTCTGAAAACGATGAACCAAGATGACCTGGCCAAAGTTCTGAAAGAAATGTCGAAGGAAGAGCTGCGAGAGGCACTGAAACATATGAGCAAGGAGGAGATCACGGCCCTGAAAAAGGCTGGAAAGCTGCAGGGGATCGAAGGGATAGAGGATCTGATTACACCCAGCATGGCTAGTGACGTCACAGAGGACGATTCAGACGAGGATGGTGGGAAAAAGAAAAAGAAAAAGCAACGGCCAGATAGCGCATTCAGGTGAAATTTTCAAATGAAGTCTTTAATCCCTAAAGGCTAATCTGGCTGGTTTTACTTTAACCATCACTTTCTCCTCTCAATTACTTAAGTAAAAATTAAATATTACACAAAGAAGATAAAAGTAACCCCTGAGTATTTCCTTGAAATGTCCCAAGAAATAGATTCCAGACGGTCTATTCTTTTTTTTAATTGTATGAATGGTCATATTACGCCAGGGTGAAGCAGCTATTAGTAATGTAGTAAAGTTAATGTTCTGGTCTGAAAACACAGACTACGTCGCCAGTTGTTTGAAATTTCACTGTTCAGTTTCCTATGACACGGAGTGGCCCTTTCTAATGTTGCATTTATGTTCGTCGACATTGATCACTGAATCATCACAGCGGGTAAAGGTGATAATGACATTTAGAGTGAGAAAATCAAAACTTCTTGTCCATAACAGTGATGTTACAAAAATCAAAAACAATCATAGAAATTATGCACAATACATATCATTGTCAGAGAAACCCAGAATTAAACGAGGATACCATTATTTACAGAACAAGAAGCTTGTCTGTCTTTTTTTTCTGCTTAAACAAACAACTTATTTCTCATGTTGTATATGAAATTTTGTACACAAATAGGCCACCTTAATTTCAGAAATTCAGTGCTTAAACAGAACCGATAACAGGATAGCAGAAATGGGAACCAGAATAAACTAATATGACATTCTCGATCATCAATTTAAGGAAGGCTGTTTGTAACGATTTCAGTTATTACAGCGTGACCAGTGAAGGGGGGACTCGCTATATGAGGCGGCGCCACAAGAGAGAGGATGGAACGTACAGTGACAGCGAGTCTTGTCCAAGCGACGTGGAAAAGAAGTGAGTGGAATCACATGAACAGAGCGAAGGAAATGGTTTGTTTGTTTTTCTTAAGCCTTTCAATCCAAAGAAAGTAGGATTATCTCGGCTTTTAGAAGCTGCTAATTTTTGGTG
>JBCEWB010833256.1:0-16150 GCA_039654565.1 Peronia peronii
TGGGGTTTGTTGACACTTGGACAACTGGACTCCCCCCCCCCCCCCCCCCCCCCCCCCATGCTTAAAAAAAAAAACATGTCCACTAAACAGTTATCGATTCGATTGGAGTAGATATGAGAATCTTTTGAAATATTTCAATACACTGGATAAGAATGTGGATAGATCTTGCTGGCACAAGAGGAAGCTGAAAAAAAAATAAAATAAAATGAAGTAGCAAACCGCCTTTGGCTCCAATGAGGCGCGCATTTTATAAATCCTGGAAGAATACACTGTAAAGTGAATCTTCCTTTCTTCTTAGGCTGGCTTAAGTTCAGGGGAGACACACTTAATCACCATGTAGGAGCCAGTTATGTGGGCTCATCTGTAATAACACATGCGTGCAGAAAAACTCATCTGAATAACGAAACATCATCCGGGCATTGTGGCTCTGACAATGAAATAGCGATACGGATGTGTTATTTCCTTATGAACTGGGGCATGGTAAAAATGGCTAACAACATATGAAATCATGAGAAATGTAAAACTATGAATAACACGAGTTTATCATGACCAATAATCAACTACAAGACAATTCTGTCGGATGTTATTTTCAGAAGCAAAGACGTTGGTAGTAACATCATCTTACCTTCTCTTCAATATGTAATAAAGAGAGTTGACTCCATTGTATGAGCAGCTATAGTTTTATTGCCAGAGTGATGGAAGTTGCACGCAAACTGTATGAAACGTAAGAGCACCAGATTTCCCAGGGGTGACTTACACAGAAGGGAATATTTTGTAAGTTCACCAGTCTTACATTTTGACAAATGAAATCTTGTAATACATGACAAATTTGGTATGGATTACACAACAGATACTGTGAGGTTGTCACCAGCATGCCTCAGACAATTTTCTAAAAAATGAAAATAAAACGATAATACGCTCGAATTTGTAGTAATACATGTTGCTCGATTAATTTTTCCCCTTTACCAAGCGGGTCATATTGAAACAGGGAGATCCAACTTGACATGGCATTCTCTGACTTGTTGAGGGGGGATGGAGGGGGGGGGGGGGGAGGACCTGAGAGTGATTTTTTGAATGGTTGACCTTACAACGTTTTAAGTTTCAAATTCTGATTCAGCATGATCAGATTAGGGGAAAAGTGTGGAGAAACAAAACGATACAAAACTTAGTTTTGCATCCGGTTGCCATGGCAACGCCGCTGTCTTGGTTTTTGTGTTTTGAAAATTTGTTATTTTGAAAAGCCTAAGACTCCTTATGTATTCAACATAATCGTTTGGAATCTAGCACAGTGATAGGTTAGCTTTATATAAAAATTAGTTGACGAATCTGATTATGTTTTAATTTTAGGCTGAAATCCAATTTTCTTTCAAAAGCATGAAAAAAGAAATAGAAAAAAGGATGAAGGGTGAATATTATCGAAATACATCGTATGAAGAATATATGTTAAAAATCTGAAGTCAAATTGTTGAAAAAACAACAACAAGAACAACGTTTGAGACAAACCCGATTTTGATTTAAAAAACAAAACAAAACCAAAAGAACCCTTCATTTTCAGGATCCGCACAAAGGGGAAGGGGGGGGGGGTGAGAGGGGGGGGGGGGAGCTAGCTAAGTACTTAGAAGTGATATGGATACCAGATTTTTCCAGCTTGTGCTGTTAGTAAGGGAATTCCAATATACAGTCTGATAGAGAACCCAGTCAGTTGTATCCAACCAGTCTTTTTACACTCCTAAGAATGAGTTTTGTTACAATTTGAAGCTGAACAGTCCAGGTCATGGAATTAGTTTACACTTACATATCTTTACACGAAGCACTGTTATAGACCACCCTGATATTCAATGCACTAACAGTAACAGTAGTATCGGTTCAGGAATACAAGCTCAGTCTAAACAGTGATGGATCCCTATCATCAAATCGTACGCAGCCCGTCCTATTCCAGGAGGAGGCAAGGCTTTGGTCTTTGAAGCTCAAAATGGCATTTAGTAGCTACAGGAATTACAACCAGATGGTTGATGGGACGCGCCAGGCCAGGGTTGAAGAGTCGGCCGTCTTTGTCCGTGGTCGTGGCTAGTTTTATTAATATTAATGATGTTTTGGATACATTTCTGCTTTAAATTGACTCTGGAAATTACTGAAGTTTGTACATATTATTTATGCAAGTGATGTTAGGATGTTTATTTATCAAATAAAACAACAATGTTCTAATTTTGAGGTTGGCCGATTTGATTATCCGGCGACGAGTGGTGTCTATAACAGGAAAAATAAAGGTGGTTAGATCGTGGTAGGATTTTACTAAAGATTCAAAGAATTCAGCACACATGGTCTTAACAAAACCTTAAATTATTTGTGGACACGAATAGTGACTGTAAGCAAGCGTTTGCTTGTTTGTCTTTTCTCGTCCTGAGGAAGAGACTAGCGAGTAAAACCTTAATCTTATGCCGTGTTCTTGTCTATGTCCATGAACACTGTAAGTAAAACATTCTAATATTCTATGCCTATTGTCGGAATGTGCTTAGAATGCGTAAAATTACCAAGTTACAGATCCTAAAAGATCCAAAGATACCAGCTGAAAAACCGGCAATGCTGAAATATCTCATGTATTTTTACTAATAGATCAATGTCCATAGAGCTAAAACAACAGCTGGAGAAATTCGTCGTGAATTTAAGGGAAGTCTCAATGTCAAATACAAGCTCATCCACCCGCTTTTGGTCTCAGCCTCAGTACTTATCCATAACATTCTCACACTAAACTGTGAAAGAGCATGAAATAGGATTGGCACGGATAGGAAACATTGCGTCTGCACCTTTATAAAGCTGTTTTTTATTTTGTATAGGGAGCGACGTCACCGAATAAGTAGAGGAGTCGATCCTGAGATGGAACGGAGACGCATGCGCAATGTTTATGTTTGCACGCTTATTCTGACCAGCTCTGACGACACTCTACAATCCTACACGCTTTTTCTTGTATGAGTTTATAAACAAAAACAGCACTTCAATTCTTATCAAGGAAAATTATGTGTGCCAAATTGGCTTTCCAGTCTACAGCACTTCCGTGTGTTTTGTATCAACTTTGCATAGCAGATAGGTTATTATGCAAATATCTTGTTCGTTTTGCCTGCGTTTTTATTTCCCTATCAAAGTTTATATTCATGTACTTTAGACAATAGTCAGTCGGAGGAGCAAGTCTAACAAGTGATGTGTCTGCATGCAAATGCATTATGAACAATAGCAACGGCTTCTAGTGTCTGTATGAGTTGCAGTATCTCTCTTATACAGGAAGCAAGCATACAGAAGGAAGGAAGATGGCAGACATCGAGGAAGGGACTAGCAAAAAACATTCTCGGACACACAGATCTCAGAACACGACAAATAAAAATGAAGCGCGCTGCTAAAGGAGTCCCCCATGTGGCGGCCCCACAACGCTGTTCATTGACCAAGCAAGCTAGCATATCCGGGACTGTACTTGTCTCTCTGTTGGTTTCTTTCTTTTTTCTTATAATTTAGTCACACCTGGTAGAAACAACTGCCAGAAGAGCACGTGCCTCCTTCACGGATGAAGCCCTCCTATTTTTTCATTATCGAGCCATGTCGGTCTGTCAACGAATCATTCCAAAATGCTATTTAAACTTATGTTTGAATATCTATACCGACACATGCTTCATATCTATACTTCCACTAACTTTTTCCTTATCACTACCCACCAAATCCACCAACTTCCTTAATATTTATACTACTGGAAATCTAGAATCTATCAAAATCGTGTAATGTTAAGTTTTCCACTACAAGAGATGAATAATTATTGACAGAAAATTGCCAGATAGTATATATTATTATTTCTTAGGGCACAGATTCGCAAATATTAACCACGGATAGAAAGATACTGTATTTTTTCCTGAGTACAGAATATCTACAAAGTTGACGTGAACCAGATTTGCACATCCTAACCTTGAAATTCAAACGGCAGTTTACTTTGCCAATTTAAGTCAGATACAACTCATGGTATATTTCACACCTGATCTCCATTATTCAGGATAACTATGGTGCAGCAAATGTACTTTAAGCTTGCCCAGAACTTGCTAAATTAATACCACAGAATAGTAACTTTTGCTCGTATCCTATTAAATCCTTGTATAATCCAATTAGCTATTTAACGTTTTGACAGCCAGGTATATAAACTATCAGGACAATGAAAAGCTCATTTCGCGCCCATATTGTTGGCTCTTACAACTCCTGTTCGGTGGAAAAATAAAGTTTACCTCACAAAAAGATTTCAATACTCACCAATAGTGGTTAGAAACGCAAGAATATTTTTTAAACACAGAATTTGTGGAACAATTTTTCGGATATTTTTAACCTGGAAACCGTTCTTTTTAGATGTCTATGATTTATCATTACAATTTTAACAATGTATCGTATGAAACTGTAAAAAAACAAAAACAAACAAAACAGTGGACGCCCAGTAGTTGGCATCTTAAACAACTGGATATTAAACTTAAGAAAAGTGAAGATTTGAAAATGTATTGGCATGTAATGTGAGTGATTCACTTTGGTCTGTTTCATGCCGAATGCCTGCTTTGGAAATTAAAACTTTCTTTATGAATAACATATCGGTATCATTGCTAATGTGTTTACACAGAACAACTGTCTCCGATCCGTTTCAGTCTCTGTCCCATCAAACATTCCGGTGACAAACTGCCTGTCTCCAAAATTAACATTTTAAGACTATTAAGGGGAAAGAAGAGGGGGGCTGGCCTCTTCCATAGCCTGTTCACTCTCTGTCAAACACGAAGCAAATTACAAAATTATAACGATAGCTCTTATTTTAGAGATGGGAGTAACCTCACAGGTGATGTCGGTGGCCGAGCGGTTGGGCTGTCAGAATCGGGATCTGAAGTTCCGGGTTCGAATCCTAATAGGTCCCGACATTTTGTCCTTCTAAAAAACAGTTTACACACATTTCCTGACTCCACCAAGTTTGAATGGGTACCCGACTACAGACAGTGAGCGATATTGTTAGATTGATAAGGATTTGAGCGCCTAACAGGCAGCCGCCTTGTATGCTTCTCATGGAGCTCAGAATGTTTATGAGTGTCCCCTTTGGGTCAGTCGGGTAATAATAGATTGTAAAGCGCTTAGAGCCTGTACTGTACGGGGATAATCGCTATATAAATACTCTCTATTATTATATTATTATTATCTTTTAAACAAAGCTGAAACGTAAGGGGCGGGGGGGGGGGGGGTGCGGCGGGGGGAGTTCCCCTTCAAGGAGACGCATTATGATTGTGTACCAACACTATAACTTTGTTTTGTCTGTGACCTGGCCGGCAAAACTGCTCTAAAACATAATTAATCACTTTGTCATACTAAAGCACAACAATTTGGTTTCGGAGACCGATGACAGCATAGTTGATATTTATTGCTGCCAGCCCAAAGACCACGAATATTTTGAAATAGTTCCGTCACACACGACATAGCATTTTTTGTGTTTCTTTCTGTGACTGTTCATTGCATGGTGCGTAGGAGCAGAAAATGGGCGCCATACAATGTTAATATAGGAGATGTCCGCTGCGCTATCTTTTTCCACAGATAACAACAAAATAATTGCGTTCTGTTCCGTCCCTTTCAGTGATCTGCGAGCTGGCAACTTTGACCTGAGCCGATGTGAAAAGGATTCACAATATTCGCACACTGCACATTTTTTCTTGGATCCACAAAGCTGAGACGATAGAACGAGCGAATCGAGGCAAAAACAACATGGTGAAAGAACCAGTGGTATAAACATTGTATGCTTAGACTGAATATGCAGACAAATATTTGTATGAGATTGGAACTTCACAATTAAAGCGCTGAAGAGGAAGATTTACTGTTAAAACATCCACCAGTTGAAGACTTGTGTCAGGTTTTTGGTTTACTGCCCTAGGCCAGACAGACAACAGTGAGTAGTTCAATCAGAAAAAAAATGAGAGGCGACACGATGAAACCAGGCGCTCGTCAAATTTTCAACGAATATGGAGTTATTGGTGTCACTATGAATATTATTCTCTCCCTTTCTGTGTGTGAAAAAAAATGTTGTTCTACCTTAGGTAGAAGATGAGATTTTGGCAGTTGAAGATGATGACGCTGACCTGTTGGTGCAGCTGAATTTAGTAAGAAAATGGCCGATCATTTTTGTAAATCTTTATTAATTAACCCTTATAAGGCCATGCCAATAAATTACAATTTTGGAGTTTTTAGTCAATCTATTTCAGCAAATTTAACTGAAATACATTACTATATTGATACAGAAAAGTTCTGTGAAGAACAAAAAATGCCCTAAAAATTCATTCACTGTTGAAAAATACGTGATTTCTCTGGTCGCCTCAGTTTGACGAGCGCCTGATTTCATCGTGTTGCGTCCCAAATGCTCACGTCCGAAATGAACTCTTGTTACTAAAATTGTAAAAGTGTAACAGACTTTGTGGGTGCATTTTTTATTTACTTATTCATTTTTAAGTAGGTATATATGAATGTTGTGAATGACCAAACTAAAAGTCATTTGGGACAATACGAAATCACCATCAGCAACAAGATCAGACTGATGCGTTCCCTAGTCAAGTCTATATTTCTGTATGCATGTGAAACGTGGACCATAACAGCAGGCATTAAAAGAACAGTGCAGAGACTGGAGATGAGATATTCTCGCAAAGTCCCTGACATCTCGTCTAGAGATCATATAACTAATGGGTTAATGAAAACCAGAACTGGAAAAACCATATGGCCGTATGAAGACTTTCTAGCTTCAGTAAAGAGAGGCTAACTGAAATGGTGCGGGCACGTGACACGACCATCTGGATTTTTGCAAGACTATGTACAGAGAACAGTACAATGAGGGAGACATAGAAGCAAGCAGATGAAACGATGGAAAGACAACATCCAAGAGTGGACTGACCTTGACTGGAACATCAAACTGCGGAAAGCTGAGAACCGCGAGGAGTGGAAGAAGTTGGTTGAACAATTTACAGAGGTGCTCCAACGGTCAGCCCGATTACGGCATAGATGTAGATGATTGTCAAGGTGATATAATTTGGATGCTTTGACTAAATCGGTTGTTTGATGCTTCCAGATTACTCCTGGTAGACAGAGTGTCAAAAATATGTAACCTTAATAAAGTGCCTAAAGGGTGCGATACACTGGACATGGGGTTGGGGGAGAAAAGACAGGAATGGAAGAGGGAAGAAGGCAGGGATGGACAAGAGAGAGATACGGACATTAATTTTATGCGTTAAAGGGGAGCAGACATCTTAACAGCTCTCAGAACACGTGCATGTCGTAAAAACCGTTCAATAATAGGATCAGCTCTGAATGGACGTGCCCATTATTACCCCGCTAGACAATGGTGGATTTTATTGCCCGTCTTATTTCCGAGTCCAGTACAGCTATCTTTGTTCGCTAAAGCAATATCATAATATATATTGTGGTAAATGCAAATCCAATGCCCCAATTCACTTTGACATTGGCGTAAAGGAAATAAGAAAACGGGACATATACTACAAACAGAAGCACAGAGAAAAAGCTCACATGCGGTAGTGGCTCATGTAAGGAATGCTTTGTACTTTCTAAGAACTTTTCAAATCGTGTAAGCTCATTATACATTGTGAATCTGTTTCTTGGCGCTGTGGTCCAGGGACCTGAGTTGCCTCTAAATAAAGGCGTCGTGGGTTCGAATTCTATTGAGGGATGGGAAAGAAAACAATCTCCTTTTTCTAGCTATGGAAATCTGATGTCTAGCCCTCCCGGCTAACGGTGAATATGCTTCCTCGGTCCCATGTGTACGTTATACACTTTAAGACTTCGAACCCTTGACAATGAAAATCGCTTATTGAGTAGGCAAAGACGCCACTATTCAGGCAAAATTTTCTCAACTTCCTCAGAGGTTCTTCTGATCAAATTTAACATCAACTTGAAGCCAAGATGTTCCCACTCTCAGGATTGAAAATAAAGAAGAAGAAGAAAGAGAGAGAGAGAGAACGATAGAGATTATTATTGATAATACTCGTGGAAATGTAAGGAATGATATTATTATGGCGATCGGGATTATCTAAACCCAGTGTGGCACCGTATTAATCGATACACAGTCGTAATCCTAGATGTGATAAGGAGCCGACATGATCCAAGACTCACTCATCACATTTTGCTTTGGATTTCCCCTTTAAATAGCAAAGACATATATCATTATAGTATTAATGCACAAATATTATATAAACAGCCGGTCGGCTTCATTCTAAATGCAGGGTCTTTTTGTGTGACATTTTTCCTATTTGGGTGACTTGTTATCTAGATTGTATTCCTAATCATAGCCCTAATTCTTAACCTAACTTTAAACTATATCGATGACTTGTCACCCAAATACATGTATCTGAAAAATGATAGCTAAATAGATTTGTTCTGACCATGCGAAAGGTTGGAAAAACCCGCGTCTATTTTTAGGAGGGGGTACAAACACTCCAAACTATTCACAAATTTGCTTCACTTTTCGGGTTGACCTTGTACGGTGGGGAGGAAATGTATGACTAAAACTCTTCGCTGTGAGCTTTTTGAACCTAGATGCCCTCCAAATGATAGTATAGTAGTGAGTAGTGTTAATGATTGAATGACGTAGGAAAAAGTATAACGTACTTCCGGCGTCTCGTGTTTCCCGAAGTTTTGCGCCCAACTAGTGTTGTGGGATTTCGTGGTGGAGCGCAATACACATAAGTGAGTGTTGTACTGTTAGTAGGGGGTACAAACACTCCGCCGGGATTTCCAGATCTGTGCTTAGTCGAATATGAACTATTAGCACTGAGGTAACATTTCACTCAAGTAGACCTTTTACCCTACAGTCATCTGAAAAACACAATTTTGATGTTAGAAAGTGGAAACACTGATAGCCCCCTTGGGAATCCCAAAATGCTAGAACATGTTCTGAGTATAACTACAAAAGGAAAAAAAAAGATTGACTTGTCGAATTAGTTCGTAATGACAAACTGATGATTGACATCACCCACATTATCGAAGCCGAACTACATCAGCCTCCCACACTGACCGGACTGAGACAAACCTAGTTTGATGATTTACCCATCACTCCGTACGTGGTTCTCCCACGATGTTGGCAGCCTACAACAACATCATTTCAAACGTAACCTCCCACTATGATGGAAGTCTACAACAGCACTGCATTGTGTCAAAAATTGCACTGTGCTCACTCTATTTTACAAGAGAAAGCACAAAAACAAAATAAAACAAAAGTTACCAAAAAATAAATAAATAACAAATACAGAAATAAATACATAATTTTATACATTAATTAATTATAGCTAATTATTTATTGACCAATTAAGTATATTAATTATTAATTAATCAGCACGTAATTAATATATAATTAATTAACACATAAACAAATAACAAACAAATAAACAAAATAAACATGAATATAACTAAATAAATACTTGTATAACTAACTAGCTCACTAAATAAACAAATAGAATTGGCGATTTTTCCTCAAAAGGACATTTTCAGGATAAGTCTTTCAGCAAACCATATTAGCACCGTGCTAGTGGGATGAGTTTAATGTGGCCTGAATGAAATTAGGTAGAACGTGAAATCAGATCTGGGTCAAGATGCAGTAATCTGCAATCCTGACATCACCAGGAAGTTGATTATTAACTCACATATTCTGACACGCTGGAATCTATATTGTATGTATGTGTGTGCAGATACATTGGATTAAGAAAATTATGAGAAGCCAGTGTGAAAATGTTTAGCAGTAGCGATTTTTAAAAAAAAAAAATCCTTCTGAACGCGACTTGATCCTCTCTCATCAGATCTGATCTCTAAGTTTGCCAAAAGAAGCGAATGCTGTCTACGTTTCTAGACAGATATTGATTTATGTTTACGAAACGACAATATAGGTTACATGGCAAAATAAGGTAATTATTTTACCAATACATTTGTTTGTTGGTTTGTGTTGGGGTTTTAACGGCACATCAGCACGATCAGGTTACATAGTGCCAAGCATGGTAAGACACGTTTACACGTAAAGAGGAAGAGAGGAAAGAGGAGGACAGAAGGCAGGAGCAAGGATTGAGAGAAGAGATGTCACCCTGGAAAGTCGAGGATGGCATTTCATGGGAGACATCCCACCGATGGTGGGCTTTCACCGCCTGCAGGTGGGAGCAAAGAACCTACTTGTATACCCCGGGCCCCCGCGGGGGGATACCAATATGTAAGATTTTATTTAGAAAGTCCTGTATTACGCTAAGCATAAAATAAGATAAGATAAGATAAACTTTCTTTGTCCTCAAACAGAAATCCCATTCGCAGTTGATGAGACACTAACTTGATCAGACTACCGCTGACGGCAGGAATACATTTTTGTGATATTTTTCATTTGTTCTTAAATGATAACCAGGAAACTGCAGATCGACGCCATAACATTCTAGAGTTAATTATTTTACTATCTGTTCAAGGACTGCATTTCGCTATGCTAAAAGATATCCCACTGCATCATTCCATTCTCTACAAATTACCTTTTTGTTGGTTATAGTGTCTTAAAGAAGACATGGAAAAACAAGTAATGACGATTGTCCTCGGCACAAGGGTATCATGCGAAAGATTTTTTGTCGAAGTACGAATCAACAGATGCAGCAAGGTACAGGCTCAGGAAAACTATAATTTGACTGACTAGTGTTGACTGACCGACTGACCGGTTAGGTGACTGAATGACTAATGATGACTATGACTGATTGACTATTTGATTGACTGAATGAATGACTGACTGAATGACTGACCGACTAAATGACTGACTGAGTGTGACTGATTGACTAACTGACTGACTAACAGACTCACTGATTGTTTGACTTAAACTTAACAATTTATTACCACTTTTTCGGCTAATTCAAGGTCAGTGCTGATGAATCTGGGATTTATTCATACTTTAAGGAAAATTAGAAATTTTAACTTGGAGCTGAATCATAAAGAGAGAGACAAACAGAGAGAGAGAGAGAGAAAGCATAGGCGAGTATGTAGGCGGTTAGTGGGTGAATAGATAAATGGTAAATATCTAAATAGGTAAGTTATCTCGGTAGGTAGATAGGTAGGTATCTAGGTTATTAAGTAGGTATTTACTCGTAAATACGTAGGTAGATAGGTAAATAGGTAGGTAGGTAGATGGGTAGATAGTTGGTTGGGTAAGTAGGCATCTAAGTAGGTAGATATGTGGGTATCTAGGTAGGTGGATAGGTAAGTAGATGGGTAAGTAACTACGTAGGGATGTAGATATGAATTTGGAAAGGCAAGTAGACAGAAAGAGAGACAAACAGGTATTCGGCTCGTCACACATTCAGACATATGAATTTGACAGACAGACAGACGGATAAACAGATAGAAAGATAGATAGGTAGGTAAATAGAAGAAGGGTGTGCAAGTTGAAAAACCAAAGACGGCAACATGTTCTTGCTGAATCGTCGGAAACAGACACTACTAGATGAACGGCTCTATATGTCTGTTATTATCCAGTGGTCCATCGGCAAGAGCGCACCTTATTACTGACCCAATCACCCAGCAATAGCAAACAGGCAACAGTTCATATTGTCAATGCAATTGTTTATGAGTATCCAAACAAAACATGATTTCTAGTGGTGAAGGCTGAGTATATTCAGAATTAAACATGTGTTGGGGAGCAAATTATCTAACCAAGACAGTTTTGCGATATCTAGGCATTTGAATTTCTGTAAAGATTTATAGTCTAAAGATCCTAATCTGCAAGAAAATCGTAGCTCTGAATTAAGTACACACACACACACATGCACTATGCACACACACGCATAGACACTCATGCACACATACACACACACACACACACAAAACGATCCTGCAGAGCAGTGTTCTTATCAAGCAGTGTACTTATCAAGAGTGTACTTATCGACGAGGTGATGAAATTCTTAGGCACGTACTGATGACCAGTTGAACATTTCGACAAGGGAGTGAGGGATGTGAACAAGTAATCATTTCTGCTGTTGTGCAGGTAGCCATAAATATGAAGATCGTGGTCTCTGATGAAAGAGAAAAAAAAAAGATAGATAGACAAGGAGAGATAAAGAAGAGAGATACGGAGAGAGGAAGGAGGAAACGAAGGAGAGATAGAAAGATAGAGAGACAGAGAGGAGGAACATAACAAATGAGAGACAGAGAGATAAAGACAGAGAGACAGAGAAAGAGAAAGCAGGAAACGATAGATAGAAGATGGAGACAGAGAGAGACAGAAAGAGGAAGTAGGGAAAAAGGAGAAGTATAAAGAAGAGAGACAGACATAGCGAGGGAAAGGACGAAACAAAGGAGAGATAGAGAGGAAGAGCCAGAGAGAGAGAGGGGAAGGAAAAAACAAAGGAGAAATAGAGAGATAGAGCCAGAGAGAGAAAGAAACAAGAGATGAACAAAGGAGAGATAGAGAGATAAATAAGAGAGAAAGGAAGGAGGAAACAAAAGAGGGATAGAGAGATAAAGAAGAGAGACACTGAGAGAGGGAAGAATGACCGATGATGACTGACAGACAAGAATGAAGCAAATTTAGATACGAATTTAAATTCGAAATTGAGGAAATGAATCTTTTAAAAATGGGCAACTGGGACTCGTACATTCAGAGCGAGTTGATTAAAAACATTATACTTTACACCTCACCTTAAAAAAAGGTGTAAAATATCGTGCCGTGTTTTTGTCCTGCTCCAGACAAAGGCCGATTGGTCCAGACTAACTGTGAATTAAACAACGCTGTTTTCCATGTGACGTATACCTTACGTTCTCCATTTGTACATAAGACAGACAGGGTCCGATAGGAATGAACTTAAGGTGTTTAAAGTATTTGATCAATGATCTTATTTTAACTTCATATTCAATTAGTCTGCCGCAGGAGAAGTACAGACTAACTGATGAACTTAATATAATAATGATGTCTCCTATAATTAATTATCTTGACATTCCCATATTTACGGATAGTGGAAAGATCATTCCAAATGTCTGCTACAGACTGCCAGACCATGTTTAAAATATTTTGACTAAACGTCGCATTATTGAAGAGTTCTGTTTCGACAAAAATCGCTTTTGAGTCATGCAGTTTTTGTCTTTAAAATAATCACAGAGTGAGCAAAATACACTTGTTAGAGTGGGATTTAAGTTGACCTTTAATATGGTAGAAAGTTATTCTTGTATATGGAAGGAAATAATTAAGAAAATACCTCTAGTCTTGGTTTGGGTCTATCTTGTTCTAGCATATTAATCTACGTCTATACATTTACTGACTCACTTTACTGACTCACCCTTTGTTCCTTTCTTTTGCGTTTGACCCATGACTGCCACCATGCAAACATTTGAAATTAACGTATTGCATAAAAACATTGAATCTGAAATTTGTTGTCGTTCTTTATTCTCTCACTGGCTGCAGGAACTGATAATCTTCCAGCAACTCTTTTTCTTTGTTCCAGTTTTTGTTCTCCTTAGGTCTAGAAGAAAAAAAAAGTTGTGAACTCCCGGAATTCTTGAAATTTCTGTCCCACAATCAAACTGCTATCATCATCGGAGGCCGCCATTAGATCTATGCCTAAAATACCTGGAAAAAAAGATGTATTACTGTCTATCACATAAAAATACCCAAGTCCTAAAACTGCGGTGTGATAAAATAAGCCTTTTGTTAAAGTTCGTTAGATGTTGTCTGATCTCTTTATTTCATTTGCCACTAACAAAATCGGATAATTTTGTGCTACACAAGACACATCATTTGCGCCAACATCGATGATGTTATATCTCAATTAAAATTCACAGTATCTATGACGATAAGAACCTGTGAAGAAATGGCTTTAACGCAAAATGATTTATGTAGCAGATAGAGATAGGGTGAACAGGTCATTCAAAGTTACAATCTCAGTCTTTCTTCTCAATACCCCGAGAAAGGAAAAGGATTGAAATCAGTGCAGTTCAATGTAAGCTGATGAAATTTATATCTGAATGAAATAAGACATTTTGTAAGTAAAAAAACACAGACACAAACATTAATATTTGCCGATAAGTCACACTGTTTTAGTTATCACTTTCTTCTCTCCTCTTTCCGAATAAAAAAATCTGGTCATTATTATCAACACAATCATTCTTCAAGCTGACAAAAGCTGTTCATGATTTCCATTTTTCAAATTTGCAGGAACATGCACAGTTATTTTACAGGCTGTCTCCATGAATTTGACATTTATCAGCTACGGGAGAACTTATCCATCTGATTAATTTGTATCCAGCTTTGTTCAAGAGAATTACTCCCCTGTTCGCAGTGCTCTTTCTCTTTAATTACCTTAGTTAAGCATGGCCTGCACTGTTTACGAATCTATTTCAAACATCAGAGACTTATGCTTGACCATCTTTTCAAGTTTTGATCAATAAATCTTACATTCAAGGTGTATACAATATCATTGTAACAATGTAATTTTCTTAGAAATCAGAGATCTCCCATCTCATGGATTTTAAATGTCAAAGTTAAGGCTTTCTTTTATTTTTTCTTTCATTCTTTTTTATTTACTCATAATTTTCATATTATATCAGCATGAACTACACTGACGAACAAAAGAGATCAATCTTTGAGATGAACTGACTTTTTCCCCCAAGAACAGAGCATATTATTACATGGAAATTTATCACAAGAGCCAATCAAATAAAGGAAAGCAAAATGCAGAATCGCATTTGTTTTATCTGAAGTCAGTTCTAGGTTCAGTAGGCCTATATGATCACTATTATGAAGAGAGGCCATCCACCAATACCAGAAGAGGCGAGACTGGGTGCCATAAAATGCATGAACCCTTTCAGTACCAGAAGCCCCATTTGCCAATCCTGTTGCTTCCTCTGTGATGAAATTTGTGATCCTTATTGCCATATTAACTTTTAAAAGCCAAATTGATAATTGATTACAAGAGTTCGTGTTTTCCTGACACAAATACCAGAAAGTGGATGTGAAGGTCTGAAAATAATTTATTGAAAATGTAAACCACGAATGCTGTGTGTTAAAGGGGTTAACATTAAGGATATGCGGCCTCAGCGTCTCATGTACGTTAAACACGAAGTCAATCTGTGAATGATACACCAGCAATACCATACAGTTTGTCTCTTATATCTGAACATAACCAGTTTCCAACGCTTTCATGTTTTGTTTTCGCCAATACTCGTAACAAATGGCAGGAATGAAACATGCAAACAGTTGGCTTGGACTTGAGAAAACAATGTTTTGTTCTGATCACATGGAACAATGTTGAGACTTAGCAAAAACATCGCCAACGCCAGGGACAGATGGAGGGCAGTGACAAAGCAAGTTTTAAGGCTTTTCAGACAACTGGGCAGAAAAAGACAGGGACAAAAGAACGAAAGCACCAGCTGCACAAAAGCCGTATATGCAAGAATTTCCACCAGTGCCAAATCTGTACTTGATCAAAGGTTGGCCTACACAGTCACCCCGAGATCGTGCCGGCAGCGAGATCCTTTTCATTGATCCTCAGACAAGAGAAACAGTCATCATGAAGCGTGATCTTTTAAGACAGACTTCTCAAACAAAGACAAATGGAAGAGTTATGCTATATTAACAGGGTGAAGATCACGTTCTACATGTGCGAAGTCTTCTTAGGTCCGGTGTTATGATAGCATTTGTCATGAATCGTCTTCCTCAGGCTTCTCTTAAGCGTCATGTGTATCATCTGTTATAATAATTTTTTTTTTTTTTTGCTATGATGCCCACACGTTAATTTTTATTGACATAATAAGACTGTTAGTCTTTGGGAGGGGGGGGGGGGGGGGAGGGGGCAAGGATACGATGTTCGTCAAACCCGTATTCACAATGTGCTATTTTTGCAAATGACGTTTCTGATGATATATCAGGACTCAAGTATAAGACTGTCGCAGTAAGTTCTTTTAAACAAACAAACAAGACAAACAAAAGAGCGACACAGTTAACAAACAAGATCTATCAAAAGCAACTTCGTAATTATACTTATGAAATTCTATTAAAATGGCCCTTCAAGTCTAAAATCATGGGGTTATAATCTATCTATCTATCTATCTATCTATCTATCTATCTATCTATCTATCTATCTATCTATCTATCTATCTATCT
>JBCEWB010833367.1:0-16148 GCA_039654565.1 Peronia peronii
GTATGTGTTGTTTATTTTTTTCTGAAACAATGACCCTGTTTGTTTTTGCTGCCTGCTGTTGTTTGGTGGTTGCTGGCAGACAGTATTTTTACAGCCTGTCCATGCAACTAGATCTACTGCACAATGGTGTTTTCAAGTCATAATATGTCCACTTATACACTACTGCCACCTACATTATTCGCACATCTGAGATCATGCAAATCTGCCTGCTACTATGTGCTAGTGTGACCACTTTTTTTTTTTTACCAAGGTCTTTCAAAAATCTGACTGACCACTAAAATGACTGAATAGATCAAAGTGTGCTTAGGCCTGACAGATCTCCAAATAGATTTGAGTTCAGCAAAAAAAAAAAAAAAAAAAAAGGGGGAAAAAAGAAAAAGAAAGTTTAAAAATGATGTCAGCGATAGGTGGGGGGGCAGATAGATAGAGAACAGATAGAGAGATACATGTAGATAGATGAAAAAAAAAGTGACTTTTTTTATTCAGTCATGAAATTCCTCCCCAAAATCTTTAAACAATATGAAAAACCCATGGACTTCAAAGTGATATTATGGTCAAGCAGATGCTGCAATTGAGAGAGAAAGAGTGAGTGGAAAAAGGCTAAGCCTGCTGACAGGTCAACAAATACATGTATGTTGTGAAAATATTGTTGTGGAGTAGTTTCACATGAAAAAAAAAAAAAAAAAATTAATGTGTCACCTCACAACAGCATAAATTGGCGGGTGTAATCAGGAGCTGTGGCTGCCTCAAAAAGACATAATATAGGGTACTGCAAGAGTAACTGTCTTTGCCTACTTTGTGCCTATATATCAGTTTCCAACTGCCACTGGCACACTGAGCACCGATTCATCAGCTTTGTGTAATGGGATCTTTTATTTTGTTTTGTTTAAGTTAGATCTGAAATTTTGAATAACGTTTTACAAGTTATAAAAAAAAAACTAGACTTTCGATAGAATGAAATTGCAGTTTCAATTAAAAAATTCACCCATGCAAGTGTTTTTGATGTGTCTATATTCAGTCTCCAAGGTAAACAAAACAAACATGTCTTTATCACTGCAGGCCTGTCAGGTTTACAGTCTTCAAGGCCACAAGACAACTGATAAGTGAGGATGCAAGATCTGATTTGACTCATAAACCTGGAGATAAGTCGACCCGGTCAGTTGTAAGCTATAGATCTAGATCTAGATCCAGTAGTGGTTCCAGTGGTTCATTCTGCAGCAGATTCACCCAGTTCTAGTGTATATCATATATTTCCTTTGTTCATTCTAGAATTGCCCTTTCATTTCTCCTTCAATTGACATCAAAATCAAGAAACTACTTCAATTATCTTTGAAGTTATTGGAATTTTTCTATGGCCACTGGATCTTTTTGGAGAACAGAAATTAATTCAGTCCAGACACAGAAAAGACTCAGTGGACAAAAAGTTAATAGCAGCTAGCATCAGTGGCAATCTTTTTTACTTGAGCTGACTTGCGTAGATCTGCTAAATAGTTGGGATGAAACAACCACACTTAATCATCGTTAACTTTTAACCTCTAATGAGGCATAGGTCCTCTCCAAACAATTTGCAAGTTCTCCTATCCTTTCACTTTGTTTTCAAATCTTGTGCCTACTCAAATATGCCCTCTTCATCTCAGCCTCAACATAATATCTCCACGTATTCCCTGGCCTGTCACTAGGCCTTGCTCCTAATGAACTACAAGTAATTTTTCTCCCGACAAGGTTGGTATAGTTTTCTAAGCTTATGATCAATCTATCGCCACTAACTTCTTCACAAATCTGTTTCAACTGGCTTATGATTTGTTGCTTTTATTATATCCTCATGGATAAATATGTCTAACCAGTGGATCTTCATGGCTCTTCTCAGGCCTTGTTCTTTATTCCAGAAATCTTAGTGTGCCTCCAAGTTTCAAAACCATAAGTAATTCGAATAAACATTGGTGTTAAATACCCTGAACTTTGTTTTCCAACCTGCCGTCTAAAATCTTGTTTTTAATGCCTTTGTCAAATCTCACTATATTGCTAAAAACAATCTAGTGTTTAACCAGTGTTATTGGCTAAGTTCTTGCAATGATTTACTTCATAAGTTCTTTCATTTTCTGGCATGGGTGACAGATCCTGATCTTCAGGTTGCTCTGTCACAGCCAATTGCATCTCTCTCCTTCACTTTGTGCGAGATAATGTCCATAGATGGTTGAAAGCGAACATAACCTTCTCTATAGCTGAAGAGAAAAAAAACGGACAAAAGTACCACTGTCAAACACTAGTTTTAATTTCTAATCTGACTCTTGATGCAGAAGACATCCTAAGCATTGTCAAGCCAAACGAATGTGATTTCCTGTCTTCCGGAGATGAACATGTCAAGCTTAAATCCTGTGAAGCAGCTGAAGAATCGAGGAATGTGGTATGTGGGCACTGTCCAGGAAAATCGCTTGAAAAGCTGAAAGCTAATGCATGAGAAGAACTGGCTAAGCAGGGAAAAGGAGCATTGACAGTCTCATGGATTCCAGTTCGAACATCATTATCAGATGGTTTGACAACCAAAAAGTGAACGTAATTTCATTTGTTGGAACAGAACCAGTTGAGAATGTGACTAAATGGGACAAAAAACTGAAAAGACAGGGGTCCAATGCCTTGCAGTCATTTGCTGTTACAACCAACAAATGGGAGGAGTTGATCTTTTGACTCCCTCAGTGCTCTCTACAAAACCAAAATTAAATCCAATGGTGGCACATCTATCATTTTATCACACCATCAACATGATAATGGCTACTAGCTGGTTGGGATATGACCTTCACTGCAGCTACTCTAGCAGCCACAAGTCAAGCTGTGTGACATCCATGAGATGGTTGTTAACAGTCTAGCTATGGTAGAAAGGTCTCCAGGATGCCCTGCAGTTGGTGTCCACAGCTTCTTCCAGGATCAAGGCACCGCACTGTGGATACATGACTTGATCATCTTCCACGCTACAGCAGGAGGCAATGATGCAAGCATCCCAGATGTCACCAGAAGGGCTTCCTGTTCCGTGTTAAATGCAACGTGCATCTCTGTTTTAACAAGGACGTAACTGGTTTGAAGAGTATCACACCGAAAGAACAAGGTGCCATGTTTGTATTGTGCCTTGTATGACAGATTTGTCATATAATATTGAACATTTGAACATATGACAAAACTAAATTTTTTCTGTCACTGTTTTCTATGTCCAGGCATAAATAAAATACAAGAATGTCCATGCAGCATAAATGACAAAACATAATAATAGGATAAAACTCTTGTAATGACAATAGTTAGCAAGTGGTGCAACATATTGACACAGGTACAGCTTTGAAGGAAATTCCTACCAACTGCCTTGCTGACAAATGAGTTATAACAGTAACAGTACTAACCTTCTTCATCATAATTGCTCATGTCATCATTGATCATGTTGCAAAAATCAAGTAGTAAATTCCATGTATCTTTAGGGATCGATCTTTTGTGATTTTCCTGCATTGATCAAACAAATATATGAAATAAAATTATTGATATATAAAATGAAGCAGAATAATCCAGATGATTTTATAATCGCTAGACAGTTACTGAGTTCGATTCCACATCATGAACAAAATGCCAAAAGGAGATAATCACATAGTCTAAGATCACTCATATTTTCCAACGTCATACAATTTCACTAAAGAATTACCTTCCACTGACATTTAATTTTTGTTTGCCTATTGCAATATTTAATAAAATAAATATTCTGCCTTTTACAGCAATTAGCAGTGAGTAAAAGCTCTTGCACTAAACAATATCATATTATCGAGTAAAATAAAAAGTATACAAAACTGACCCTCTGCAAGCTGTGTCTTCTCAAATTTTTTTGCTACTCATATGTCTCAGTATAGCCTACTTGCAAATCAAGCGAATGTCATGACAGCATTTTTCTTTTATTTCAAAGACAAATGAGGAAAATATTCAGCGATAATTCATTGAGTAGCAACATTATATCCGGATCCTTCTTATTACCCATTTTGTCATATGATTATTCATTAAAACGTATCAAATAACAATAGTGAGAAAAAATATCTGATTTCAACAAGTATGTTCATCACACTATGAAGTCATTAAGGTTTTTTTTTTTCCAGTACTATGTCCCAAATGAGAAAAATAAAGGTGATTCTTTTCTTCTTTAGAATGCTTATGTCCCTGAAAAATAGAGATGGCCAACTGAAAAAAAAAATTTAAAAAGTAAATAAATTTCTAAAAAAAAAAAATCATATTAATTTTGAAATCTTTAATTAGTTATAACAGTTTAGAGAAGACACACTGTCCGAAATGATAAATATGAAATAGCCATGAAAAGATCTGTCTGCGTCACCGAATAAGTAAAAGAGAATGAAGGGAATATACTAATAAAGTAATGATGAGTAGTCTGTCTCCATCATCTTGGCTTAACCATTACTTCAGTGCTGTTTAATACAGTCATCCATCCCTCCAAACATCAGCTACAAATGGCCACGTATCTCTATAAAGATTTTTAGAAAAATCTGATGCCAAAAGTATCAAAATGTAGAAACTATTTAGTGATAGGTGTTCTGGATGGACAAAATAAAAATTCTATGTCTCTTGTCATACTTTACATGCATGTAGTTTTGTTTGGAACTGTAAACATTCCTTTCATGATTTAAAAAGATGCATCACTCTTTTTTTTTATCAGCAAATTCCAGAAAGATATACATGTATAACTTTAGCAGTAAGAATGTTTTCAGAAAAAAACTTTTTTAAAAAATTTATTGCATTTTTTAAACATATTTTTTAAAAATATAAATGTTCTTTTTTTCCTTCTTTTTCTTCCTTTTTTTTTTTTATATAACAATGATGAAATGATCTGTAAGAGTTGTAAATTTTCAGTTGTTCTTTGTGCAATAGTGTAAAGTATCCCTTGATTGGCCGCAAAACTCTAACATGACAAAACTGACATACTGGAGTTTTCTAATGAAAATACACAAACTCTGGAAAGTGCATTACCTCCATGAGAAAATGATAAATATGTTAACAAGAAAGCTTATGACTGAACACAAAAAAGCAAAAATAATAAAAATTTACAGGGAAATAAGCGAGATACACATACTAGCTAAAACAATGCAGAAATTTCAAGTCCATTTTACTCAGAACATGAGATTTCATGACATACTAGTCTTGTCATGCCACCAACAATTCCATTACTGGCAAAACAAAGGGCGGCACCCAAGGCTGTTTATTGTTGGAATCGAATATTTAGTTTGCTGACAGGTCAATTTTAGTCACTGGATGTCTGCCACTCTCATTTCGTTAAACTAAGCTTGAGCTACTATAGTGCAATTATTACCCTCAGGGAAAGATTAAAAGTATCCTCAGAAACAAATCCATGCATTTCCTTTCAACAATCATGTTTTTATTTGATGTCTGAAAGAAGATCTGAAACATACACATAGACACATATGTAATGTCAAAGCAGTCAAGACAGCTGTCAAAATGAGTTCTATCCCCTTTCATCTACGTAAGAGACAATCTAAGAACTTTTTTTTTTGGTCTCTTGTTGGCTGAGTTATTAGGCAGAGGAACTGTATTAATTAATATCTGCAGAATCTAACAAGTATCAGAAAACACAAACAGTCATGTAAGATTTGTTTAAAGCTGAACTAGTTACTTAACCTGTAAAAACTTGCACCACAAGTCCAGAAACTTGAACCTGCCTGTGAGTACAATATTCCAGTATGCAATGGCCATGTCTTGATCTGAATAAGGAATTAAAGAAATACAACAGATATACTGAGATGGACGAAGTGGTGGCAACTAAAGAACAACTGTATGAGACCTGAAAATAAAGATACCAAGTATACATTTGTTACTGCATCATCTTTCGTTTTTAAAGGCTAGTTGTCACGCACACTGAACACAATTATCTTCTTTAAACTGCACTGACATGCACATTTGTTTCTAACTGATCAAAAAGAAAGGTGGCCGTGAATCTACTACTCTACTCAGTCCCATCTTGTTTAAAATGACAAATTTGCACAACCAAATCTATGTACTGAGTATATACATTTATTTCAACAAATGTATAACAAAAATATACATGTACCATGAATGGCCTAAGTATGAGCTCATCTGGCAAAATATGAGAAATCTAAGTAAATGTACTGGTAATTGTCACATTCACTGTCATCCCACCACTGCTTTGATTTCTTCATTAAGAAATCAGTTCAATACAAGAAAAACCTAAAGTATAATCACTCAGCTTAAATTATAAAGGCTTTCACAAGTTTTTTTCCTACTTTAACTCTCAAGAACTGCGAACCTTGTATTTACATGATAGGTAAAGCGAATCCCTGCATGTGAAGCCCGTGTTTATTCGTGAGGTCTCCTCGTTGTTCTGTGATATTTCTCACCATGTCACTTAAACTTGGGGTTTATCAGTCTCTGTTTTGTCAAATTATCGCCATAATAAGTATGTGCAGCTCAACAGACACTCCTTCACAAGGAAAGGGAAACTTTACCTAATAGAACAGTGAGAAATTCCATACCAAGAGATGAAATCCTCTTGAATGGAAGAGAAGAACAGAAATCAAAGGCCAAATGGCCCACTCAAGTCATGTCTCAAGTGGTCCAAAGTACAATCAAAAGAAACTATATTATGATGCGAGAGAGTATCAAATACATGCAATCTCTTCGTTTATACCATATTGAAAAACAACACAGACTCCCCTGACCACTTGACCCACTCAACAAGTTTCACATTGACCAGCGATCAAGCTGTTCAGAGTACAAGTGAGCCATAATTGCTATGGATGAAAGCTAAAGTAGCCTATGTATCTATTAGTTTATACACTGTATATATCAGATAGCTCTCTTGTGCTCTCACTCTATGTCATCATTAGGCTGCCCTATCAACCTCAGCCGGTCTATCCCATAAGAATAATCTAAGTCCACATGGCCACAGGGATGATAGCTTGCAGTTTACACTGCGATTCTATAATGTAAACGTATTGTATACACTTGTACGTGAAGTGATTTTGTCCAAGCAGTTGCATAAGTTATGAGCAAATCTGTAATGGGAATGGGCTATAGGACGAGGGGTGATAAAATTGGCACCCATATGAACATGACATGTCTTTGTAAATACAATCCCTTCTCCTACCATTGGCTCATTGCAAATATTATTACATGTGAAGAAAGGGTGGAGTTAAGGGAGGGATTAAAGAAAACATTGGTCAGCAAGGTAGTCAATCTGGGCCTGCATTGTGTCACTCCGAAACCAAGGTGGAGTCTCTACAGTCAGAACAAACACCCTGAGGCTCAGCACTAGCGCCAAGATCCAGATTGACAAGCCCAGCCAGGCACGCCGCAGTGCATTGTAGCCCTTAGGCTGGGTCATAGTTTTAGATTTAAAAATCTACTTTTTGTTACTGCTTTTATTTAGAAGAAAAGAGTACCACACAACACCTAAAAATCAAGTTGATAAATGCTCCCTTCTGTTAAAATATATCGCTGAAATGAAACAAATACTTATTCTATTTATATTTAGCCTTAAATCCAACATTATCAAAACCATGAACCTCTTGGCTGACAATAGCATGAACATAACGTGTTGGGAAACTTCATTATTAAGGTCATATTACAATTCTCCCTGTAAATGTCTTGATGCAAAATAGTAAAATATGGAGAAGTTGTTCAACTTCCATCGGCTGCTCATTTTGGGAGTTGTTGACTTGAAGCTGGAAGTGTGGTTCTCTGTTTGGTTGAGTGGCGTTGTGCAGGGCCTCTGACAGTTGGAAGGCTGCTTCTGGTATTTTGGATCTATTAAAAGGACTTATGCCTCTAGTGTCAAAAGCTTCCAGAAGCAAATCAGGTACCATTGTTTCAGTCCATGTTTTCTTTCAGAAGCAAATCAGGTATCGTTGTTTCAGTGCATGTTTTCTGCAAGTCTTGATCATGTCACCTTGTGAATAATTCAACAGCGGTTGTCTGCCAGAAACTCTGTGCAAACTCTTCCAAAGGTGGTTTCGAAACGCTTAAAAACCACTCTGTCTAAAGGCTGTATGATGTGGTGTGATATGTGAATGCAATGCCATAATGTGGATGTTGTTGCCCTTTGTCATCTCCAGCAGCTCCAACACTTCATGGTTGTGGGCATCTCCACAGTGTTTCAAAAAGACTTTTGAGATGCAACAAGATGAAATCAGGTCAAACTGAGGCAACTGGAGAAATCACGGGTTTTTTAACAGGGAATGAATTTTTAACTCAATTTTTTTTCTTCACAGAACCCTTCAATATCAATCTAAAAACGCATTTCAGAGATAAATTTGTTTAAATAGATCAAGTAAAAGCCCAAAAATTGTAATTGTAATTTAGTGGCATGGCCTCATAAGATTAACAAAAGTGATCAGGCATTTTTTCACTAAATTCAGCTACAGCATCAGGTTACTCCCATCGTCATTAGCTGCCAATATCTCAATTTCTACTTAATCCTTTTGTGTTTAAACCAATAGAAACCGACATGCCCGAGATCACCACATAAGCTTTAGATCGACAGAAACCAACACTCAGCCGGCCGCACTGTCATTGGTCAATAAAATGACATTCATGATCTATGGAAACTCACTGACGAATCAAATGAGGTTTCCACAACACCTAGGGTGTGTTAGCGTGTCTTTTGAGGCGTATTCTATGGCGCTTTGGTCAGCGGCATGAGACTGTTCCCTTTGCCTTGTCGATCGCCACTGTGCTCTTGCTGTCTCATTCACTCACTTTGAACTCGTTTGCTGTAGTATACGAAAGTGACACAGTGTGTAATTAGCAATCAGGCATTGACACTGGATTAGATGACGGGCTAAACACCAGTAAATCTTATATGTACAATATATTAAGATCTATCGTGAACTGAAAAGTGATCTAGCCCAGATCTAGACCCAGATCTTTCAGCTTTCAATGAAGCTGTGTCAAATGTGTTGAGTAAGAAAGTATAGTTAAGCAGATCCTTATTAGATAGGAATTAAAGTTGTTTATTCCCACTATTTTACTTTTCAAAAGCCTACAATATTAAATATCCTCCCTTTTTTGTTTCTTTCTCTCTTTTCTCTCTCTCTTTCAGTCTCTCGATGCTTCTTTTTAGATCGTATTAGTATTAAATTGTTGATAATAGTGACAGTTACAGCAGATAAACCATTAATTCTTCATCTAAATTTAACAAATGGGGCAATTTGCTTGAAAAAGAAATAGACTATGGCTGTTTCTCTGCAACCTCTGAACTTCAGCTGATAGGAGGTGTGCTACAGTGCGCAGGAAGTTGAACACTCACACAAAGATGGCTGCTGATACACGAAAGGATTAAGGTAGAACAAAAATTCTTTCACACACAGAAAGGGAAATGAATAATGTTCACAGTGATGCCAATAATTCCATTTGCTCAAAATTTGATGAGAGCCTAATTTCATCATGTCGCATCTCATTTTGAAACCACCGCACCTCAAGTTCATCATTCATCCAGATGCTGAGTTAGTAAGCCCAGATGGTTCCTTTCGGGACGTAAGAGCGGCATATGATTGCAGAGACTTCTCCGATTTTCCCTTCACAATGCAGAGTGGTGACATGGCTTGTTTCTTTAGAGGTCCTGTATCTTGCAATGCCGTTTCTGGCTTCCCTTTGCACCTGAACTTTGGACACATCTGCACAGAACTGGAGCCCAGTCTCATTACAATTCCAGATCTGAAAAGGTCTGTTTCTGAGCTCCAGTTCTGCAACATCTCTAAATCGTCGAAGTAATCTTCACTAACACTCTAGATATCATGTTTCACTCTTTATCTCCGGAAAGCCACTGACAGCAGCTCATGGTCACTGTCAAAATGCTGGCAAGCCGCTCCCAGCGGCTCAACATTTGCACAACTTCTCACCACTTCTGCCACTTACAACATCACTATCTTAGCGACATGTATATTTGCAGCAATTATAGTAAATACAAACACTATTTGTCGTAAAAGCGTGGATTCGAGTGCTAAAGTGCGACTTGTGTTGGTTTCTTTTATATACGCCGGAACTAACAGACAGCTGCTCGTAACGATAGTAACAAAATTGAAAAGCACACTGATGCTGAACAGTTTTTGGATATTTTTATGCAGAATTCAGGTTTGTAGAATGATATGTGGGATGAGATCAACAACTCTGATGATGGATTGTAGTGATGGCATAAGTACAAAATTTTGTTAAAGTTTTCTTCCATCTTTCTATTTTTCTTATCTTTCCTTCACATTTATCACAACAAAGAGCACAATTACAACAAAATACTGTTCAGAAAAAAGCCACATTCATCTATTTTTTCTTTGCAAAAAAAAAAACAAAAAAAGTTTTGAAATTCATTGTAATGTTTGGATTTTATTGATGTTTTTGTGAAGGTCACCTGTTGCATCTAAGGCTCTCCAATACTCCTCCGGCACAGCGGGAAACCCCCCATAGAGATAAAGAGTTAAGCGTTTGGTGGCAGTTTTTTTCTTTTGCCCATGCCAATAATGGTTTCCTGGCATGCCATCCTTTTATACATTGTTTCACAGAGTGCATTATATCCACAGCAGGCATTCTTCAGAAAATGCATTATCTCCTTCAAAAAAGTTATATATATGGCAAACACTGACTCTGAATAAACCAAACGACTTAGAATGACAATGAAAAGTATAACAAACATAATTAAATGTACCAAAGTATCTGAAATCAAATCACAGTTTTAAAAAAAAAAATATTATACTGTAATTATTCCCTAGGTGAGAGCTATTGAGGCATTTTGACTACGTCAATCCTTAATGATCCACATTAATCTTTGTTTGTAGTGCATCAATCATTGAGGAATAAAATTAATTAAAAACAAACATAACATCAAGCACAAAAATGAACTAAAAAGTTTTTTAAAAAAAAAAAACCATAAAATATACAGCAAACATGGTGAATAAAATACAACATTCTTAAACTTTTCAGTTTTAAATCAGTTTACTAAAAAATCTATACTGATGATAAATTTAATGAAAGATCTGCTACAATAACTCCAGTCAAGAATATGATATATTACAGTCGGGTCCTAGGAGTCATTCTGGAAACAGGAGGAGGTGATTTCAGTTATTACCGTAAGTTTGGGCATGCTCAAATTAGAAGAAAACAATCAAAATTACTCTTCGATTTTACTACCCGATATTGCGTACCTTTAATATAAATAGGCTTTTACATTTTTCAACTGATTTTTAAAAAATGTTTTCTGTTTTTTTTAAAGTTCAGTATCTAAATTTTATTAGACCCAGCTTTTTCATAAAGTCCTTGGTTTATTTTCCACAATTTTTTAAGAGTGGTATGGACAAAGGTCACGGATTTTTAAAAATTTGACCCCAAAATCTCATATTTCTCACAAACTATATCACAAATTCTTTCAGACAAAAATTTTAAATTGTTTTGGTCTGTATTCATGCCAAATTTCATGATAATTGGTGCAGAAATAAAAAAAACAGACCGCATATTTGTGTTGAAAAACGTATTTAAAGTACTTTCAACAAGAAAAATACATTAAAGAAGCTTTTATACCGAACTTTCAGATTCAAAACATGATTTTTTCACATTCTTAAGTTCTCTCCATGGTTTCTATGACTTATTTTGCCTTTCATTGGGCATAAAAACTGGTTAAAAACATACTTGTTCACCAAGCATCTGTTTAATGTTTTCAGGCTTTTCCCGTTTGTCAGTCATGTCTACAAACTTACAAATGTGTTTGAGTTGTATTACGTAATTATGTACGTGAGCATATCTCGAATCGTGTCTGTATACCATGTCATAAATTTGTGCGTATGTTGTTGCCCATGTTTGTTTTGAGGCATATTTTATGTGTGGCTGTTCAACATTTTGGTTCTGCTGTAAAGCGCTTCGAGCCCTCCAAGGATGAGGCGCTATATAAATGCCTTTTATTATTATTATTATATATGCTTACATTTTTTTAATCACTTTCTGCTCCCTTATTTAGTTACCCCTATCTCTAACGGGCTGCTGTAGAGTATTTCTGGGTCCTGGGAGGCCTACATATGGCTGTGGCCGCCATATCTTCGTTGGTAAGAAATGTCTTGACCCTTGCTGTGACAGATAGTGCACTACTGCGCTCTGGAACAACAGAAATGTGGCAAATCATGCTCTCATTAGGCCATGATAACTTCCTTTTAAAGGTTTTGGTGAACATTTTTGCTGATTTTCAGTGTGGTCAGCATGTCCAATGGTCAACCATGTCCACTTCCCGCACTGGAGCTCTCATACTGGTGATGGGGATCATAATCAAGTCTTCTGTGTGCCATTTGCCCTTACAAAGCGAAGCATCGTCAATCTATCATTGAATATTGAGCCCCGACTGAGCCAGGATCTGCATGTTAGAGGTACTATTGAATGACCATCCCTTCAAGACCTTACAAGGACATAACTTGTTTATGCTATTTTTATTTTTACAAAAGGCATAACTTTTAAGAACAAACAAAAGCCCAAAATCAAATTTTTTAGCAAAAACCCCATTTCACGACCCACCTCCTCATTTAAGGCGTTTTGTTATACAGCCCTGAATATGCAGGTCTAGATTCAATGTTCCTAACTGGACTAAGCTAGGTTAAGTCTATGAAAATGTCGTTTTTATGTCAGAAGTGATCAAAACAAATTTCATTTTATCAACTGTAATCTTACAAAGCAAAATACAGTGGTCTCCACCTAAGAACCCGGTCGTCAGGAGACAAAAAAAGTGGGCTCTTAGGCGGACGGGTTCTTAGGCAGATTGAAAAGTTACGCAACCCGTCTGACCACAGACTGTCTTCACTACTATGATTAGTTGATCATTACTGTTAACTAAAGATTTATCTATGCGAATAAGTACAGCCTTCTTCCCTGTGTGTATGTTATAATTAGATCTAGCAATTCCTGATCTTTTTTAGTGTATAATACTGTGTATCAATACTGTCCAGCACTTAAACGCCGTAAGAGTTTTCACATAATGGTATCATTGTTGAAAACAAGATGTTGCTATGCTAAGCCATGGATCATTGCAGAAGTGACTCAAGTTTTTACAGACCGGTCGAAGTAGTAAAACAGCTGACCAGCCAGGCAGCTAAACTTACTCCTCTTTATCCACAAAGCCAATCACAAATGCTGTCCCACGTGTTGTCAAACAAAGAAATGGTTACGAGTTAACAACGTGGCCTGATTATGCTGTCATTCATCAACCATCACTTCCATTCCTTTGTCTACCTGTTCTCTCCACCTTGTCCCCATTTTACTGCACATCTAGCACTGTGCATTTCACTCAAGTGGACAGTATGATGTGGAATTATATCATAAGTACTCAGGTGTCTTGGCCCAACACCGGGCTCTTAGGCGGATTTTTTTATTTGGAAACGCCCGGAGCAGGTTCTTTGAGGGGTAAATTATAGAAGAAAAATTCTGCTTCGCAGCAGAGGCGGGTTCTTAGGCAGACCGGGCTCTTAGGTGGAGGGTTCTTAGGCGGAGACCACTGTAATAAAATTCAACGAAGTGAATCTGGCAGACAGCTGCATCAAATTTGGTGATAGTGATAGTGTGTTGGGGTTTAACGGCACATCAGCATAATAACAGCTATATTGTGCCTAACACGGTGGGTCCATTTACATGGTAAAATTCTAATCAAGGTATATATAGATAAAATATAGTCCTGAACGGACGTGTTTATGAATTATAAAAGGATATCAAAATGTGTATATAAATTTGGGTTATTAAATATTGTGTAACAAATTAAAAGAGGGATGTAAGTAGTTTGACGGCCTCCTCGTGAGGATCGTCACATGCAGGTCAAGGTATTTGTTAGGAGGTATAAAATTTGTCATACAGACCAACCTGGCGTAAAAAGCTCAGGATGGCCTGCAGCTTCATTTTATTAAATAGGTCCTTCAGAGAGCAACTCCAGAAGTGGGCTTCTCAAGCGTCTCTGAAGTCGGGGCAGTCGATTAGTATGTGTGCGACTGTCAGTTGACAGTGACAGACCACACACTGTGGGGGTATTTCTCTTCCGAGAAGAAAAGAGTGGGCGAGGCGAGAGTGACCCAGACGCAGGCGGTTGAGGATCACTGGTCTCATCTTCGCGGCTGAGCAGACCCTGCCCAAGGTCCAAGGTCTGGTTGGATAGAGCAAAGTTTGTTTGCAGTCTGTTGATTCCATTGCTGTCGCCATCCGATTTGATGTACTCCTTCATGATCGGCCTAAGATCCAGATGAGGAACTCCTTCATCCTGGGGATCTAAGATCAGGCTGATCTTGGCAATGGAATCTGCTGCCTCATTTCCTGCAATACCCATGTGACTCGGTACCCAGCGGAACACAAATTCATGCCACCCCCCGCTGAATAGACTTTGAAGGCGTTGCTGGAGGTGCACTACTCTATCATCCCTAAACATGGGGTTATTCAGGGCCTGGAATAAGGACAGAGAGTCTGAGAAGATCAGAAAATTGTTTTGTTTGGATTTACTTATGATGTATAATATAGATGGCCTTAGCCTCAGCCATGAAGATGGAGGATTTTGGGTTGAGGCCACAGCATGTATTACCCAGGACAGAGAATGAGCCGGCGCCGACGGCTTTGTCGTCCTTGGATCCATCTGTGAACAAATGCTCGGAGTCAGGGTGATCAGAGATCACCCCTGAGAGCATCCACTCCAAAGATCTCCTTGGGGGTGTCTTGTCTAGTTCCCGCCGCTAGGTCAAAGATCACACAAGGTCTTTGGATCCACCACGGCAGGACGCTTGGAAATGGGTTAAATCTCACTTCACCCTGTCCAACCCCAGGATCCGCAAGCAAAAACTGAAAGCGGACGCCAAAGGTGGGAGCGACACCGGGAGATCTCTCAAAGATATCCATAAAGCTGGGTTCGAAGAAATGCTCGTAGGCTGGGTTTTCTGGGTGTGATAAAATTTTGACTCCGTACTGAAGGGACTGTTTGTCCCTTCTGTCTCAGAGAGAAGATTCGTTAGCTGCAACATATAGACTCTCCATGGGGAGGTGCGATATGTCCCCAGGGACAGTCTAAGGCCTTGATGGTGTACGATGTCAAGTTTTTGGCAGTAGCATTGCTTGGCCGAGTCGTAGACAATGCTACCGTAGTCTAGTTTAGAGGGGACAAGGGGACCGGTATAGGCGCAGCATGGAGTCTGTATCAGCACCCCATTCCGCATCTGATACCACCTTAAGTATGTTGAGTGCTTTCCAGGAAGCACTTCTCAGATGATTAATATGGGGAATAAAGGTGAGTTTTCGATCAAATATCACACCCAGAAATTTGGCCTCATCCTTGACAGGGATCTGATGTTTCTCGGCGAATAACAGATCCGGATCCCTGCAATGCGGTCTTTTTCTACAGTTTTCTGTGGAAAACTTGAAGTCATTGCTATCAGCCCATCCCTGGAGGGTGCCCAAGATTGCCTAAAGTTGTCTTTCAATGGTAGGCATCCTCTGGGCCCTGTAGCAGATGAGGAAGTCATCTACATACAGGGAACAATTGGTTCCCTGAGCCAGCCGATCTGAGTTCATTTTGATGTTAAACAGCATGGGCGAGAGGACACTCCCCTGTGGAACTCCCTCTTCCTGATCAAAGGAATCAGAAAGAGTAGAACTGAGGCGCACGCTGAAGTGTCGCCCATTCAGGAAGGTCTGAATGAAAATGGGAAGATTACCACAGAAGCCCAGCCGATGCAAATCCCTCAAAATACCGAATTTACATGTGGTGCTGAAGGCCTTTTCCAAATCGAAGAAGATCGCCACCACGTATTGTCGCTGTACAAAGGCTTCTCGGACGAAAGTTTCCATGTGGACAAGATGGTCTGTCATGGAACATCCTGTCCAGAAGCCACACTGAAAGGTCGACAGACACTCTTTGTCCTCTAAGACCCAGTTCAAACGATTGGTCACCAACTGCTACATCAGCTTACACAGACAACTGGTAAGGACGATGGGGCGAAAGAGGGATTCGTGTGGTCTTTCCCAAGCTTGGGAATAGGCACCACAATGGCCTGTGCCAGGATGGAGGGAACATGCCTGTGGACCACAGCTGATTGAACAGAGTCAGAAGACAAGTCAGAGACTCCGGCGGGAGATGCTTGAGGATCTGA
>JBCEWB010833478.1:0-16148 GCA_039654565.1 Peronia peronii
AACCTGATACTCGTGACCCCGCTTGTGGTTTCGGGCCAAGCCCAGCGCAACTAAAGTGCCACCGTTGTGACGCCGTGCCCTATGGACATATTATCAATCTATTGGTAACTTGGCCCCACCTCAAACTGTGTAGGCTACAGCAATGTTTTTGTTGCAAAATCCTGTTTTTCTTATTTTCTATGCACTGCTTATTTAATTTCTTTTCATTTGATATGCAATACGCAAGGCTTCTGTGAATACTTCATGATCAAAGCAATTTTGTGTCTGTTATCCCCAACTGAGAAAAATCAGCCTAAGATTACTTATATCTAATCCCCAAAAATATTCACATGTGAAAAGAGTTATGTTCAAACTCAAAGCAAACTCCGATGGCCCTCTGGTCAGTAAAATCCACTTTTCTCAACTCAAGCACTCCATGTCATTTAAGTCATTCCACGTGGTTGTACATTCTTCAGTGATGACGTACCAATTTTACATCAAAGTTGACAGGAGGCAAACACAACTTTGAAACTCATATATCATTTCTCAAAAACATGAGTTAATGATACACTTGTATTTTCTTGACTCGAAGCATCGACTCTGATAAAATGTTGATATTGGCATATATACGCACCAAAAACTGAACAGAAAGAAGAAAAAAAAAAGAGGACAAAAAAAATGACATATGAACAAAACAGCACTGATAAGTGGACTGATAAGGGCTTGCCTTACCGTGTTGTTCCAATTTTACTTTCTTAGTGGGGCTACATTCGTATGTTGTGTCCTCTGACCCTCCGCCAGTGCCAGGACCTGAAGATGAAAATGGCTATAAAATACTCTGGTGAGATATGTTCTGATTTTCATCAAATTGTTGAATTCTGCCAATTTTTAAAAATTTAATCCTGCAATAAAGGCTTTCAGAATTCTGTTATTTTCCTTCACTACATGACAGAAAAGTATATTCTCAGTCGTTCATACTAAAATCTACTTTACACAAATCTGAAAGTCTTTTTTTCCTGGATCTGGGCATCGAGATAACCATCGGCAAGGTGGTTGAAAGACGTAAAACAACCAGGATCTGGGCCAACAACTTTCTCTAGTTTCTCCTCAAGATAAACAGTGCTTCTCTATAACAGGTGGTCATCAAGGACTTCTTACAGACCAGGATATGAATCTTGAAATATGAATGTTGTATGGGTCTCATTGAGCCGCACAGTCACAATCAATAGCATCCAATCCAAATCAAATGAATGCAACAAAATGATAATGGTATGCTGCCATTTCATGCAAAAAAAAACACCAAAAAACACCACATTTTGCCAACATATTTTTCAGTAAAGATGAATTTAGTATTTCAAATTTTGAGATTGCAAGTGCTGAAAAGCCAATCCATTCAAAACAGTGGGTTTTTATACTTCGTGCATATAAGTCATACAGCTTTGAATGAATCTTTGCAGCTATAAGGAAGGTCCACCGGACACTGCAGCCCAGCTAAAAATATCTTCTTTGCAAACCCCATGACTGCTTTGACTCTGATAGTAACTACTGATATTCATAGGGTTAAGAACAGAAAAATAAATCAATGTAGAGCTGTGAGACTTGGTGCCAAATGTGCACTATGAATTGACCACAAATGCATTGTGTCTCGGTTGCAGATCCACTAATACCACTGATTTCAAATAATTTGGCGCTTTCGATGTTTTGTCATAACAGGACAATAACACTTAACAATCATATGAGGCGCAACACGATGAAATCAGGCACTCGTCGAACTGAACCAACCGGAGAAATCACGTGTTTTTCAACAAAGAATGAATTTTTAACCAAAATTTTTTTTTTCTTCACCAAACCCTTCTATATCAATCTCAAAATGCATTTCAGAGTTCACTTTGCTGAAATTGATCAAGTAAAAGCCTAAAAATTGTAATTTAGTGGCATGGCCTAACAAGGATTAATAAGGATTTACAAAAGTGATCGGCCATTTTCTCAATAAAACAGGCTGCAGCAACAGGTCACCCCCATCGTCTTTACTTGCCAATATCTCAACTTCTACCTAAGGTAGAACAATCATTTTTTCACACACTGAAAGGGAAAGGAATAATCTTTACAGTGATACCAATATCTCCATATGCCCAAAATTTGACGAGAGCCTGATTTCACCATATCGCATCTCATATGACCATGTTACCTTTTCCAGGACAATTCAGTGATGGGTGTAACAGTGACAGCGCTGGGTCAGCTGAGGTCTGGGTTATGTCGAGCTGACCTGAGTCAAGATGGTGATGATCTGCTGAGGGTAGAGCCCAGGTCATCGAGAGGTTGGACAACTGCTGCTGCTCATATCCAAAAGCACTGAGATTTACAGCATCCTGGGCCAGGTTTCCTGTCTCAGAATGTGTGTTATCCAGAAGTGGCTGTGGTAAAATTGTGGCATTAGCTTCAGTCCAGAATTTCTCAGCAGACATGTTCACCAGGATGGTATTGGGAAGCTGCATGCCAATATGATTTGCTGACGAAGTGCTGGTATAATTCATATCATGACATGTGCCAGGATTTCTTTTACATCCTGGTGAATCAAGCTGCTGTTTGGATTTACTTTTCGTGTGGCAAACTCTTGTTTTTCTTTGACCATTTTTTGAACCAAGGGGCCTTCCTCGTTTCGCCATGGTGACCAGTTTCACTTTGGGAGAATTTTTCCTACTTGTCTGATCTGATATAGACGTTTCACTCTCATTTTCTCCCACTTCTTCAGAAGACACTGACTGGTCGTGGTCGTGATCCTGGGGCATATCTTTTGGTGACAACTGTTTCATGGGGTTGGAATGAAGAAAATTACTTAGAGGCTTGAAATAATTTGAACCTAAATTCTGCACACTGATATCCGGCCACTTAGACCGTGACATTGCCTGCATGGAATCTCCCACATATGGACTCGGATCACTAACCGATAACGTCTGTTTATTCCAGTGCATGGAGTCGGAGTGGCAGGAAGCAATGAGCTCACAAATGTAGTGAAAATAGGGAGTGATGAGTTCAATCAATGCCACAACGTTGGAGTTGTACAGATCTGTGAGAATGCCCATGGTTTTAAAGCAGCAGTTATTTGCCTGTTTAGTCCAAACCTGAAGTGTCTTCCCCACAGATATCACTGAGTCCCCAATCTTGCGAATGCAGATGTTCAAATGGCCCAGGTTTGAATTATTTTCCCACTTCACCCGTCTGTTGATGATATAATTGGAATCACTCAGAGTTTTCTCTGCATTGCATAACAAATTCAGGGCAGCTGCCAAGTTGGCCAAGGGTTTGTTCAAAGGCTCAAGAGATGCTAAACATTTTATTTCTTTTGTTATGGCGACAAGGCTTGGCACGTTAGAACTATTGTTTTCACTATCATCTAAGTATGGCTGCTCTTCAGGACACACAGGGTATGAACTGCCTGTGAAACTTGAACTGCTGAATGACTGAATTCCCAAATCGACATGTCCAGGGTCACCGTTGGCAAAGGAACAATCCAAGTGTCTCTGATCTGTTCTCAGACTGGGTATATAATTGGTTTTGTTTGAATCAGGGAGTTTGTAGCTCACAATCGGAATCACATAGTCACTATTGGTGGGTTTTAAATTGGCAGCGGAGCTGTGGCCAAGAAGATGGGGCCGCAAATTTTCTTTCATGTTGGCAATTGTTCCCTTTGATGACAAATATTTTTGGGACTGGTCCGAGTATCTGAGATCAATCTCACTTAGCTCATGAACTTTGGCTTGTAATATTTCTGAGGAGCTTGAGATCTTGACGGGTGGTTTGCCTTGATCCAATTTCATATCCTCTGTGAAAAGAGGATTTTCGGGCAATGTTTCTTCTGTCTCACTCATTTTATCTCCAACCTGATTATCACAGAGGTCACAGGCGCCGTCATTATCCTCCTCTGCAGAGTTCTGGTGATTGCAGAAACTCTGTAGGTTCACCAGATGTGGTTCATCCTGTAAAAGGACATTATCAGCATCTCCATGTCCACATTCAATCTTTTGATTCCTGTTGTCAGATTTGATGTCGGGAAATTTTAATTCCTGGTGGACTGCGGCTCCTTGCATGTCTAAAAATTCTTTAGGTGTTCTTATCTCTGAGTTGGATTCTTTGACTTGATGTGTAGCTTCAGGAAGAGAGCAGTTTGACTGAGAATTACTATTCACAAGTACAAGATTCTGGTTTTCATTTATATGCTGAAATATGCCATTTGGTCTGAGTCCAAGAATAGCTTTACATAGATCCTTCAGAGACGGAACTGGTTCTAATTTGGGAGCATTTAGCGTGGTAATGATGTTTCCCCTCAAGACTTTGCACATACTGTGAGTCGGTCCGAAAGTGTGTGACTCACATGTGGATGGATGGTGTAAAGCTTTTCTGGTCGGTATCTGCATGGCTGAAACATGACCCTGCTGGTAGTGGTTGTATGTATTCTGTAACTGTCGGAAATAAGGCCCAGCGTTAGTGCTGATACAAGGGGCTTGACCACCTTGATGACTTCCCACAGGAAAATAATTGCACAAATTTGTTGCTGCCATATTCACAGATTCTCTGCAACAACTGGGCTTACCCGCATTCTTCTTCTCATTGCTGATCCACACTGAGGGCACAACGTAAATGTCTTCCACTCGTTTGCCACTAGGCATGTCCACAGTCTTCATGAAGGCCAGCTCAGGATTGTCTACACTTCTCTTTTCTACTTCTACTCTGTTTAACGCCTTCTCGTCCTGGGCGGCCACAATCTTTGCCAATTTTTCTTCTTCCTGCAACCTGTCCTGAGCTCTCTGCCGCACGAGCTTTACTAGCTGTAGCTGGGGACTGCGTTCTCGCTTCATAGATGGCCGCATGAAAAATTCAGACTGGAAATGTCTCAGGAATGGCTTTCTTCTTCGTCCTCTCCTGGGACGTGGATTTGCTTTCCGAGGAAAATCTCTTTTGATGTGAGAAAGCCAGGTCTGCTGTGGCTGTCCACTACTGACATGTTCAGTTTCATGTAAACTGCTATTTTGCAACTGGCCATTATCCATACATATATAATTTCCATATTCATCTACAGATACAACATTGGTGTTTTGGATGTACAAGGCGCAGGGCACTGACTGATTCCCGGACATTTTGTCTTTCTCTGACACCAACGGGTTATGCTGCATGACACCCACGGGCCGCCAGTCATCCTCTCCTCCAATCAAATTACAGGTTTGTTTGTCAGACATTGACAGCATCTCCAAATCCAGACTTGCAGAGCTGCAGACATCCGGGTACTGTCCATCACCCTCAGCCTCGCCATTTTCCACACCACTAAACTTTGAACTCTCGAGATCCAGCTGAGCTTCATGACTCTCGACACTTCCACCAGTGACTGAAGCATCACCATTCTTTTCTAACATCTGAAGCAGGGCCTTCAAGTTCAAATCCGGTGATCCTATCATGTTAGCTTGAACGGTAATACCTTCTGAGGATGTGGAATAGCTGGTGTTGACTAGAATATTCTCAGAGCCAGATTTATTGACGATGTAACCCATCAGACTTTCCTCTGTCTGATTTCCAGTGTCTTGCTCCAGTGGGGACACAGAACAATCATTTGGAGGCAAGCTGGTGCTAGGGTGTAGCACTAGTCCATCTGGTGAGTTGTTCTGCCCCAGCAGTAAAGCGCTTTCAGTCGTACAAGCGTCAGCACCTGTGGTGACAAGCTTGAGCACAAAGTTGTCACACATGCTAGCGTTGACCCATTCCTGTAAAGGCACTCCATCGCTCTGCCCCTCTGCCCACTTCCCTTCCTCCTCATTCTCATCTCCTTTGTTTCGCAGGGATAATGGATTTGACAACAACTGGTCCTTATACACCTACAAAGGAGAACAAAAAACAAAAAAAACAAAAAAAAGGCCATAATATCAAAATTGTCATTTGTGATGCAATGTCCTTTACTACATTGTAATTATGGCCCCGACAAGATATTCATCTAGTTAAAGAACAACAGCTTATTTGTATTTTATATTTAACTTTTTTCCAGGGAAACAGACATTGTTTGCAATTAAAGAGTAGGCACTAAATAAATAAAATCTTCTCTGACAAAAAGTATGTCTGGTCCATGCCAATTCTCTCAGTCTTCTTCATCAGGAGAAATTCCAGCTGCCATATGGCGAGTTACTGAACAATACTGAGTAAGAGTCAAAACAGGAACAAATGACAGTGTGCATATTTTTGTCTGTATCGCCTAGATGGAAAGAAATGCGAGAAATAGTGAACGATAATAGACTGTAAGGTTCAGAACGCCTGACATGCAGCCATCTTAGTATGCTTCCCTAGAACCTGAGAATGTCTGCGAGCATCTCCATTAGGTCTGTCAGTAAAAATGGCTTGTAAAGCACTTAGAGCTTGTATAATATAAATAAGCGCAATATAAATGCTCTCTATTACATTGTCTGATCCTGTGAATCTGTTTGCCCAAACCCCATGTAATCAAGCCCACCTGCTTTTACAAATGTCTCAAAATTGCCACAAATATCATGATGATATTACTTTTGAAACATCTGACATAATCAATTGAAAGAAGAGTCATATAAAAAGAATTATTTCCCAGGATGATTTTTCAACAAAAAAAAAAAAAACAAGAAATACTCTAAGACGCCATTCTTCTTTCAATCTCATTAAGATCCACACAAGTTTGTAGTTCAAAGGTCCAGTCGACCTCAGCTGTGCATGACTCAGCAGCAACAGGTGTTTGTCAGATCAATGACTACTTCAAATCAGGCTGCGGGAAATGATCTAATATACACATGATCATTACGAAAAGCGTGCATGTATCTAAAAAGAGAAGGGATTTAGCACTATGGTCCTCAAAAACCTTTCGTTGGTACGTACTGTGTCTCTGTGTTGTTTTTTTTTTTTTCAACAATTCCATTCATAAAGAGATTTTCATTGATTTTTTTTTCAACAGGATATCAATAACACTGGTATTTGCTTTTCCTGACATAGAAATCTATATCCCTTCAAACATCTAGAGGTTATCATAACTTATAGAGATATCAAATAATAAGACATTCTTTTTTTCTCTCATAAGACATAATTTCCTCTCATATAACACTGTGACAGCTTTAAATCAATCACAGCGCCTAATGCTGTCTTTCACTATGCAAGCGTAATCTTGACACTCCTTCCCAGCTCTTTATCTTCATTTTTTTCATACCACCCGTTATCTGTTCAGCTGTGCTACGAGGGATGAAAGGCGTGTGGAGAGGCTAAGACTACCTGTTGAGTGGTCAAGGAGGGCATGTCTGGACTGGCTGCTTTGTCCTCTGACTCCACTTGAGATGTTATCTTTGCACACTGACTTTGACTCACCTTTCGAGATGAAGCAGCAAAGTGAGAAGGTTGATGGACAAATTTTGAACACTGAGCATGATAGTGGGTGTCTATTTAACGGCCTGTCAGCAAAATTATGTTACATTGCACCAAACGTAGTGTTAATGATCAGTGGAATGAAAGATATCAAGATGTATAACAATGATTATCAAAGAATATAAAAAGCAATAAAGCGCAGTCAAAACCAAACGTGTAAACATCCAGTTTGCTGTATGGCTTGCCACATTAACAATTTTCCTTATCACAGCAGGCTGAAAGACACCGAGTGCTGTAGCACTAAGAACATTGTTATGCTTAAATAATATAAAGCAATTACTGAAATATACTAACATTGCAGATGCAAGATGTAAACTTTACATTTGAAACTTGGGTTAATAAGTGAGTATTTAGAGACAGACCTCGCTTTCATAGTTTTACTACTATGCTTGTCAAAATAGATATTCAGTCATGGTAAAAAACAGCTCTAAGGAAACTGTCTGCTTTGCAAAATCTCCCAGAAGTTACTGTAGATGATTCTTGACCATTTCTGATGATGGGATAAGTGTCCCTCAATAGCTATAATTTCTAAAGAACAACTCATATTTATTTCACAGAAAAGTGTCTAAACTCCATATACTAACCATAGTTCGACTTGCTAGCAGCTTTCACACTTTCTACAATCTTCTTTTGTAGTGAATATGAAATCTTTAATATAACCTGACCTTGACCCTAGAAAGCCTTGTTCACTTAAGTGTTTTTGCCAGGGACAAATTCACATTGGGATTTCAGACAATGTGGCCTTTACTGAATTTAGATAAATGGCACTAAAGACACAATAGTTTCAGAAAAATCTTGAAGTACTATCAAAGTATGGAATTTGGGCACTTTTGTGGGAAATTAACTTGATCCTCAATACGTACTGACATTTATGCTAGTTCACTTTTCATGAATTTGGCACTTCAGACAATTTTGCTTTCAAGTCCAAATTGCTAATAACATTCACACTTCCTGCAATCTTCTTTTATAATGAGCATAAAGTCTTTAGACATAGATGAATATAGTAATTTCTAATGATGAAAATCTGCAGAATTTGTTCCATATGTTCACTTCACTATTTAACCACTTCACTGCTAACAACAGTACGAATACGTCCAAATAAGGCTTATTTCATGTGCTATAAATGAGGTATATGTATGTCCTGTTCCAAACTGGTCACCGGATCAGTCCACTGCTGTCACTCATACATATTTAACTCGGCCCCCTCGGCTCCAGTCGACCGTGGACCAATAAGCGGCCGTTCTCTTCTTTGCCACGAGCAATCCACAGCATCGGCTGTTACTGAATGTCATGTGAAGACAATAACAGATTACATATTGGAATCTAATCGCTACCTCTTGACACTCCCCAATCCATGGCATGCAGCATCTATCAAAAGATTCCAAGTATTGATGTGAACCACTCTGGCCAGTGGTCGGAACATCAAAGTGCTCTTGTGCCTCCAGATGTGTTTCCCCTGCCTAACTTTTTTAACATCTATGCCAAGATCCCCAATCCGACGATATTTTGAGACGAGAATTGAGAGAGAAATAAAGTGGGACTGAGAATGAGTTGAGTGAGTGGGAGAATTAGTGAACGGGTGAACAAACAAATGGGCGCGTGAATTGTCAAGCGACTGATGAGAGTGGGTCTGTATGTTGGTCCTAGGGCTGTCCCGGGTTTCTGTGCGATTTTAGGTGGAAATTCTGAATGAAATTTGGAATGTATCTCCAAAGTTGTAGCAGTTACGCTGGCAAACTTTTGGATCTGAAGAATAAAGGAAGAAAGAAAGAACAAAAGAAGGGAAGAAAGAAAGAAAGAAAGAAAGAAAGAAAGAAAGAAAAATTGGCAGCAAGGACAGCACTAACAAGGTTCTTCAACAAATGGATTCTCAACTCTATTTTAACCTTCTTCACTCTTTTCCCCCCTACAACATTTAGGAAATTTCTATAGTCAGTCACAGGAGAATATATTATCCACTTCTTTTCAGTTCAAGTGCTTTTTCGTTTTCCTTCTTTCCACCAATTCTTTCTCTCTCACACACACACACACACATACACAGAGTTGTCAGGGTTTTCATTTGTTTCAACTTCCGACCAGAGAATCTTTTTGCACTACTTTTGGTATTCTGGAAAGGTGACATCATATTACAACAAGAGAAGGCTGGCAGAGGGCAAAGGGGGCCAGGGTGATGGGGGGGAGGGGAGGGGGGGGGGGGGTAGAGGGCGAGTGTCTGTCTTACTCTCGGTCTTAAGTTACGGTTGGCTGATGCACAGTGGGCAGGGTCAGCGGACTGAGCGGGCAATACTGGTCATATCGTTGGTGCTTAGCACAGGACTGCAAAACTGGCTAGCAGTGATGAGGTTAAGCCGACTGAATCTGTGTGTCACATGAGAAGCAAACTGATAAACAATACTACTATATATGAGAGTGATTGCCATACATTAGTAGATCTTGTGTTCTACACTAAAAAAAAGTGTGTCTTTATCTTACTGTCAGGACAAGATTGCTAAATGTTTACTAAACTCAAATTCTCAAATTCTAATAAACTTCATAGCTGATCTGAGTTTGGTCCATTCTTTCAGAAGTTTGTTGTAAAATTAGGCATGCACAAAAAGAAAGGAGATATCTATCAAAATAGGTAATACGGACCTCAGTTTTGACATTCTGACTTTCATAATTTATGAAACAAGTCAGGGTGGAAAGGTTAAAACTAAGCAAGTAGCCATTTGTATCCTGTGAGGTTCCCATTTTCCTACAGGGGTCTCAAAATGTCATGGAAAATTACTGGCCTGAACTCTCTTTCAGAACTTTGACTAGAATGTTCACAATGGATTCATACAAACTAAAAATTTCTGAGGAAACTTGACATGACAAATAATTACCTCTTTGTGTGTGTCACTCAGCTGTAAGATCCCAACACTTTTTGAACAAATTAGGCAAAATATAGAGTCATTATGATGTCCAACATCAAGCCACTGTGATTTTATACACTAAAGAAAGAAAATTTAAGGGGGGTAGGGGGGTGGGGATGAAAGAAAACATAGTGAATAAGTTATATTAATTTTACAACAACGTTGAAAGATTCCAATTGTCCAATATCAAATATCTTCAATGAATAATCACATTTAAGAATACAGATTGTAAAAAACAAAAACTATCTCTACCAGCTTTAGTTACGAAAATAAGCAGTCAAGCAAGAAAATAAGCAATGTTATTAGTGGCTGCTGACAAACACTACATGCAGTAAAAGCTCATGTTAATGAATGGCAGAGAAAAAAAAACACTTTTTTTCAAAAGAACTAAAAAGCTCCTGTGATCTGTCAATAGTGCACATTTACCCAGTCAATATGGATTTTTTTTTGTTTTTTCAAAAATTACTCTTCTACTTCTATATTAATACTGCTGTTGTGTTAAAGGCATCAAATTTATACACCTATTAAAAGAACAAAATGTTTCAAAGAGAATTTACATTTGAGCATACAAAATGACCACAGGTTAAAGTTGCAGTATTTCTCTCAGTCTCATTATCATCTCCCCAAGCAAATATACTTTGACAGCAGGAACAGTAGGTTCGCTCGGCTGGGTCAAATGAACCAAGGCCAACAATGCTGGTGAAAGACATCATGAATTTGCCTCTTCGGCTGTTGAGCTAGCGTGGGTTGCTATTCACACATTCTGAAAGGAAGGATTACACAAAATTGCATGACAGTTTAGGAGAGTTCTAAACTTGATTGAAGGGGATAGATCACAGAAAGATGCAACACTGTCAGACAGCTGAATAATGGCTGGGAAAAATAAATAGACAGACATAAATATGGTGACTTACAATACATGCTAAAACTCAGAAAAAGCCACAATGAGTAATAATTACAATATTTTCTTATCAATCTATGCATTTCTGTCCGTTATGTCTGCCCTCACCAAACTCCTAGTAAAAAAGACAGTTTGAGAGGAAAAGTTAAAATAAAATTAAATGTCTGCCCTCAGCAGTCTATTACCCTTTCACTTTTGAACTAACCGATCTGCTTTTACACCATGTTTGTAAGAAAAGCACTTCATTGACTAGCTCTTTTTCTTTCACATCATGGGACTAGATACTGTAGTTAAAGGTCTAAGGGATAAATATTCCTTCTTCAGAGAACATTGAAAAAATACAAGAGCAAATCATACCAAGCCTTAGCCATATAAACAAAGCTACATCTAGATTTACAGTTTTTCTGTGCACAGGTCTGCGCTACTCGATCTGCAGGTCATTAGCAAGTGCCCATGGAAACATCTCACAGGAATCTGCCCTTCAACTTTGCCTTGATCAAAAACGTGTTCTTTGATCACCAATGGAATGACAATGCTGTGCTTTGGAGAAACACTGATATCTGATTAATCTTTATCAGAAAATAAACCAGGCAGATCATCATTCGCAAGACATTTTGTCTATCAATCTTGACATTTAACTCGGTACATTTGCTGAGAACTGAATTGTAGGGGGGCAACTATACTTTTCATAATCTAAAAATGAATCACACAATTGAAGTAAACAGTTCAAATATTATTTTTAACAGACATATTGAATATGGGACGTTAAAATTAGGCAATATGCCTTCATTTTGCACTGTTATATTTCTTATGAACAATAAATCTTAAGGAGAAAACTAAGTAGAAGAATGAGTCTGGACAAAGAGATCCAGTGAGTAATTTTGATACTGTTTTGTTTTGCAACATTCTAACCGGAAGTTATATTTTTTTGGTAAACAATATGTCAGCGCCCTATCAAGGATTACCTGTCTGCTAGAGTTGACGTTTATTTTACTGTCTAAACCTTATTCATGAACATAAGCTGAGTAGGTACCGAACCTTTTCAGACAAAGTGAAAATGTTGTGGAAGAGGGTGGTGATACATTAGATATTTTGACTGGGATAAGTAATGAATAACAAGACACCGCTGCTTTGATAATGAGATTATTGTGAACAGGACAATGGCAAGAGAATTAGATCTAGTCTAGATCTAGTCTAGTTTGGATACAGCTCAGTTTGTTTCACTAGTTGATGTGTTTGTTGGTACTGCTGTCTTCCAGGAAATAAACTGTTGTTATATTGATTTTGTCATGGTGACTAGATCAAGCATGATATGAAACTAGATATAGATCTACAAGATCCAGATCTAGTAAGCATTGAAGCAGCAGCCATATGATGGAATGTTAATTAAAGTGCAGAAGACAAAGAGGTTAGAGGAATGTTGCACCCTCATTTCATACTTTTAACAGGGTGGGCTAGTTTCTGACATTTCAAGCTGATTTCAGAGTCCAGCTGGACTCTAACAAAAAGATATCAATTCTAAAATATCTTTTAATTTTGAAAAAATTTATGCATTGTTATAGACTAAATCACTTCTTGTATGATGCATCTTTAAATTTTTGGGTCACTGCAGCTGAGTAATGATGACAGTGTGCATAAATTTTGCAGTGTAGGCCTATAGAGTCTCTGTTGATTTTCAACTATGCAGTGGTTTCTGCCTAGGAGCCCAGTTGCTGGAAGATATAAAAGCAGGCTCTTAAGTGGACGGGCCCTTAGGTGGATTGAAAAGTTATGCAACCCATCTGACCACAGACTGTCTTCACTACTATGATTACTTGATTGTCACCATTATTTAAAGATTTATCTAGATGTGCGCTCAAGAGCTTAGAATTAGCCAGACCGATCAAAGTAGGAAAATATCAGACCAGTCAGGAGGTTAAACTTATTCTTCCTTATAGTAGCCAATTACAGGTGCTGTCGCAGGTACTGTCAAACAAAGAAATGCTTAAGGGCTTGTCCACATGTGCCTGATTATGCAATCATACATCAACCATCACTTCCTCACTTTTGTCTGCTTGTTCCCTCCATTCCCATCCCACACCTATCAATGTGCATTTCTCTCGTGTGGACTTGACAATCTGATCTGAAATTTTACTCTCGTGTCTTGCCCCAACACCAGGCTCTTAGGGGGATTTTTTATTTGGGAGCGAATTCTTAGAGGCATTAAAGAGAAAAAATTCCATTTTGCAGCAGAAGTGGGTTCTAAGGCAGGCCGGGCTCTTAAGTGGCAGGTTCTTAGGTAGAGACCATTGTGCGAGTGTTTCAGTCTCTGTGATGTAAACGAAATGTCTGAGAATATTGTACACATTGTTTTGTAATCAGGTGTTTTTATATCATGTGTATATTTTTCCAAGTTTAATATCTCTTTCTTCACTGTTACTTTCAGAATTGTCATCTGAGCCATTCCCTTCTTTTCTTTTCTTTTTTTTTCAGATTATGAATCTTTCCCGCATGAGTAAATCTATGCAAATTTCTGTCCACAATGTTATAAAGTACATCACAAGATTAGCACCTGCATCAGCATCACAACATGGGACCACATTTACCTGCTCCTTTCATCAGCAGCCACCAAGACCTCAAAGGACACAGTTTAGAAGATATCGAAAAGAAGTCAATAATAAACATCTATCTAGGGGCAACAGACATTTCTCAGCCCAGACAATGACATTTGAGAATCAGCCACCATCTTGGCTCTTTGTTAGTGATGCAGTTGCAGGAGCATATGGTGCTCAAGTTAATCTTGATCTAGACTTGGAGAGAATCTTGGGCCAACATGGGCAAGAGAAACTGAAGGCCAATCTGAATGCAAGGGGTTTGGATTTCGATGTTGAATCGCTTGTAAGTACTGGGAGGGCTATATTTTCTTTTCATTAAGCTATGTCATATTTTGTTCCAAATGGCAGTGACTGTATTTAGCTCATCTTGAACAGTTATCATGATTGCGTTCGCACCAAAGGTTCTTCAATTTCTTATGGTGATTTTACATGCAAACTTTATGACCATCTCACTGTTTGGGTTTTTATGTCAAGACATTCTGAAATTTATAGATGGGATAATTCATGAAAATTCATAGTTAAACATTAGTTGGTCTTTTTCAAAATGTATTAGTCAATAGCCCATTCCACAGATGTTATTTTCAGCTCTTCTGAGATATTTAGAAAAAAGTATTCATCGATCATTTCATGAGTTATGTCATTATGATCTTCTTGAATTATTACACAATTCGTTTGGCTTATTTTTTTTTAATTCCATTGTCTGATATCTCTCATGCTTATGAATACCAAATGATATCTGTTGAATTTGAGCGTACATATGACTTATGTTATCAGTTTGCTCACAGTATTGCAGTAGTTTTGTCAGAAGAATTTTCTTCGCTTCACACATACTGTGCAGACTTTATGTCTCCCCTCCCCCCACCCCCAAAATTATGATAAAAGCAGGAAAATTATATGAATCTGTTTTATTATTTTATTTTCATTTCAGGTAGAATTATGGAACAAAATGCTTACATGTGTAAAGTTGAAGGAGGAGCTGCATGCACAGAAAGACAGAGTTATTGAAGAATTGAAGAAATTGAAGACAGAGCCTCAGGTCAGAAATGGATTTAAAATTACGGTGGAAGAAAATTTTTGTTACAGTCATAACACCATTGCATAAATCATCTTTGGAAGGTTTTGAGTTCCGTGTGCCGTGCCACAGATATGGACTATATGTCACTGATGAAAAATTCCTAGAACTCATCTTCAATAGGTAATAAGCAAAAGTTGGATTCATGTTCACTTTGTGCAAATCAGACCTCTGACTCAGAGTTTTCTAAACATGACTTGGGCAAGTGTGTTTTGACTGTGACATTTTGTATGTTTTAATACCGTGTTTTTGCCCTAATGTTAATACCTTTACTCATGATTAGCTCTTTTAATTCAAAGTATTCTTAAACATTCTTTTGTGATTTTATTCTCTTGGTACACAGAACCCATCACCTGAGTGCCAAGCTTCTGTAGATGACCTGGTGAGAAATCTGTCGAGGATAAAAAAAGAACTAGCAGATAATGCGGTAAGGAATCTTTGACAGGGACATAAAACTCGGATGTGAGAAATAATCAACTTTTCAGAGATGATTTATCTCTTTGATTGGAAAACAGGAAGAAGAATGTAAGGTATTAGAAAGAATGCTTTTGTTTTTAGACTGTTATTAATTGCAGATAAGAGAGTTTTAAGATGAGAACAAGTTTGAGAGAAGCCTTGCATCACAGTCCAAGAAACATGTCGAAGGAAATTCAAAATATGGCCTACTTGGTTGGACATTATTATTATTTCACCACCACTGTGTAGAGCTCTCAGGAATCCATTGGATGATGTCTAGTTGTGGCATAAAATAAATGCTTTGAATACTCTTTTTTCTCAAAATTAGCTGTGATATTTCTCAGAGTTTCATATGAAACCTGAGATACCGCTACAGGACGGAGATAAGCCTGGAATGTCAGACTTATTATTAGGAAAATTGCCATTTTGCTTGTCATGAATTTTTTTTTACTGATCTTTGGATTATCTTTCTTCTCTAATATTTCAGTTTTACAGACTGTTGGAAGCATTTTATTTGAAAACATTGAACCTGATACATTTTCATACTGTTTAGTGGAAGCAAATTGATACCTCTGATAAGCCTATTGCATAACAGATATCAATCTTTAAATTTAAGGGATATGAGGGTTTCTCTGATTTTATCTGACAACTTTTACCATTCAGTGAGTTTCTTCATATATGGCAAATCAACTTTATTTTCTTGCCTTTTCCAGGATGACATCCTGACCTCTGTGAGATGTTAAAAATTAAATCAAATAACACGGTTAGTAAGAAAACGCTTAAAAAGAAACTTGCGTTATTAAGAAAGAATCTTTGGGAACGGTTTTTTTGCT
>JBCEWB010833809.1:0-16146 GCA_039654565.1 Peronia peronii
AGGGGTTGGTCTAGTTCATTTTACAGTAATCGATATGTGCCAGGTCGCCTAAGGGACCGCGGTGAGACGGTAGTGCCCAAGTTTTTTTCATCTTTTTTTCAAAACACTCTTAATTGTAATCACAACGCACTAATGATAGATATATCTTTCTGATCTCCACCAATTTTGCACTCCTTTCCATCCGCTAGGTAGGCTACAAGGTGACGTAGAAAATGCGTCTCTTACCAAAAAAAGTGAGATCTTTTTGGGCCTATTGCCAAGCTCACATTAAAAATATTAAAAGTTTCTCTTAAATGCCGAGGAGATCTAATCTAAAATTTCTCTTAAATTCCGAGTAGATGTAAAATAATAGATCTACCATGTAGCGCTATGATTTCATAGTCATTTCTGTCTGGGACAACATAAATCCAATCTGGCAATATATGAACAAAACCTTGATAGTTACCGGTGACAGTTCCATATTGAATATTTGTTAGCAGAGATAATTATTCTGAATTTACCAGTCCACCAAAGAATTGAATGTGGCCTTGCCAAGCTGACTTATCTACTATGAGTTTGGAATTTGTGATACCAAAAGTTTTATAATGCCTTTAATGATTTTTTGCGATTTTGACAAAATTCACACAAAGATCGGGAATGTCATAAAACTTGCCAAAAGTTACAAAATCTAGAAAAATCGTGAAGTGCTCAAATTTGTGCAAAAGTTACCATCCCAAATTTCCATAAGACTAGATAAACTCACACAAGAGAGAGCTTCACACTTCTTTAAGAGACATGTGAGCTTCTTTATTTGATACTAATTAGAGAAAATTATTTGCTGACAGAATTTCAGAAAAATGTAACACAACAACATTCTTTAATGTTACCTGTCTAGAATGATGACATCATGAAAAACTGATCCCTTTAGCTTCCTCGCACAAAGGCGCAAACGGGCAGCACTCTCAGCAGCTTGTCTGAAACAAATGACATTTATACAGTTACATATGTTCAATTTATGTTACGGTTTTGGTAAGCTTTTCAACCAGCTGACATGGTAGTTATCTCAGCTGATTCAATTTATGCACTTAAGAAGATCATTTTGCGCAGTAAAATCCCTACATGTCGACCTTGCTTACATTGACATACTTTTTGGGTTCCCATTCTTTTCTTCTGTATTGCTAATAAATGAAATCCTCCCACATTGACATTATTTTGCTGTCGATCCTCCTATATCGACATGCCCAGCAGTTGTTGTCCACCTTTATGTACAGTATACACAGCGCAAACTCACACTTTTGCTGACAGAAGTTCATTGAATGGTAAACAATGGCGATTGTCTGTCTTTTCTTTGGTGCATTTCTCTTCTCTGCGCTGGACAATGCCACACTGTTGCCTAGAACAGCATTATTGTGCCGAGCTGGACAAATTATTAGCCACCAGCACTAACTACAGTAGAATTGGTAGAAGAACAAGATGCTGCAGTCAGCATGTGTGTGGGCTTTGCATTTGCAAGGATGTATTCCATTGTGCTGGAATCTTTAGTCAAGGCCACACAGTACTGTGCCCTCACAAAATTTAATGCAGTTCACGGATAGAGGAGCTCTCGAAAATAGATTCTAAGAAGAGAAAGATTCATCCTTGTCAGCTTCTCCTCAAACCTTTTCTCTAGTTTTATTTCATCCCTCCCTCTTCTCAGAACAGAATTAAAGAAAGAAAGAAATACAATTAACCGGCGATTATGCTGGACAAACAAAATTCTGAGTTACATAACTGCATATTAGTTATTCTTATTATCACAGACTAATTTCCCCTACCTAAACATGTGTAGCTCTAATTTCCTACACCGACTTTCTCTTACAACACCATCGTTTTAATGGTTCCTACGATGTTGACGTACCTGGATTTCATTGTTTATCTTGACCCCTGTTTGCAATTCTTCTACCCTCATTCTTACGACTCCCCCGCCCCCCCCCCTTTTTTTTTTCACGCCATTTCAATATTTGTATTCATACCACAGCTAACACGAATCACATGCATTCTCAACAGTAAAATGCAATAACACATTATACAATGATAAGAGAACAGATAAAAGGCTAATGAGAAAACTGCATGGTCTTCAGAAAATGTTAGTGAATGACTGTACAGTAAATGTGGAGTAAAAAGAAAAGCCTGCGCTTTTTGAATACGATTTTTTACTTCTTTTATGTTAGCTTCCCTGAAAACGAAACGCTATAGATAAATATAGGTCAATAGATAGGTATTAACAATTAACAATATTACAGTATCCTCAATTCCAAAACTCGGTAAAAGTTTTTCCAGAAATCGTCTTGATCTTTTTGAGTTCTTTTATTAATTCTTTATGTAACACTCTCATTAAATTTGAATTTATACCATAAGCAGCTGACAGAGATAATTTTGTACACACACAAAATTAATTGCTGAAATCAGCATAACATTGTTATTAACAATAACAACAACAACAACAACAACAAAAAAGAGAATACTTAATAACATCAAAGCTGAATAATTCTTGAAATGTGTTTATGATTAAAAAATTAGGCCAATCAAGAATCAAAGAACATAGATTTTTAATTTGTTGATCTACAGTTCAAGCTGTGCTTAGTACTGGCCAAACTTGATATTCTGTCCCAATACTACATGCAGCAAGTTAAAAATGTATGGTATACTATGTCATACTACCAGTCTAATCTATGAAGTGCACACTAGTGATAAAGGTACGTATGAGTTCATGTTTATGTTTTCCTTCAGTGAAAGAGTCATTCTTGTAAGTGGCAATTTTTACCATGTCACTGCCAATCCCCAACAGTCCGATGCAAATCTCGATGTCGATGGCACAGCTGTTGGTTTCAATACATCCTGTTTTTACAGTTTGGTTCAGTCTTTTTGATAGAAGTGTCATGAGCAGATCTTTGTTGTCTTGGCAATTTGTGAATGTCGATAAACTGGAAATACAATATAAAAATGGAAGTATCTGATACTGACTGATAAAGAAAAAAAAATTAAAATGGGGTGCTGCTACCTGGAATGATGCTGGTTGGTTTTAACGACAAGTAGGTTATCCTGCTTTGACTTTGTTTTGAAATCTTTGAAAATTGCTCGTATTTTAACAATTTTTAGTTGGATAATATAATAGCAAGCGGCTAGAATCCCCAGTTGGAGATTTTAGTCTCGGGGTCTATAATCCCAGCTGGGACAAAGCCTGGATCTAGAGGAGTCTCAACTACCTCATAAATCCTTAACTGAAGTTAAATTTGATAGAATTAGTTCTGCTCATAAGTTTATCAGTGGTAATGCATAAGTGTTTTGGCACATCTTAACTGTGGTACTGTCCTGACAAAGAATTTCAAAGGGCATAGGCCTAGCTCTTAGCTTAATTGTTATCTAGATCCATCCATTCTACATCTCCCTCATTTAGCCCCTCAGCTAAAAAATAATAATAATAGTAATAATAATCATAATCATAATAATAATATAAAAAAAAAAAAAAAAAAAAGAAACAAAACAAAACAAAAGTGAAGAAAAACATGAAGGCTGTGTAAACAAACTTACAATACAAGAAAAAGAGAAAAAAATACTACTAGGGATCGAACGCTCCATTCGTCACTTGCAAAGGACTGTGGTCTTAACTACATCTACGTACATAACTCTGTTGAAAACAATTTAAATAAAATTTATAAAAATGAAAATCAACGGCATACATACTTTTAAAAAAATAGTGGGGGCATGTGCTGCTTTCAATTGAACTTGTGATGTTTTTACAATAAGTGATCCACTATCACGGTGTTCAACTGTATTGTGGTTGTCAGACAGTGGAGAAAAAAATTGTTCTTTTATCTGTTAGAAAATCTTTACCAGTTCAAACGACAGCCTTTGATAGTTATAATATTAGATAAACCCACCCATTGCAAACGATTGAAGCGGTGATATGTTCACTGTGGTTTATTGGCCATTTTTTCAGCCAGCTAAGTTGCTTTCCTTTGCCAAGTACAAGATAATAATACAAACATTGCAAGCAAGAACAAAATAATCACGTTTTTGCTCCTGTCATTTAGAAACAACTGAAATAAAAAATTAAGAAAAAAATTCAGTGTGAGAAAAAACATATTTTATTGTATCTTTTTTTAGGAGTAAAAAAAGAGATGTTTCTTTCTAGATTCTGTGCCATGTTCATGTTACATGTACATCTCTTGTACTTGGCAAATGGACATACTTGTTCTAACGGTCAAAGTGGCTCAGTTACCTGCTTAGCTTTGGCTTAGGCCTATGACTTGGTTATTCTCGATTATATAATCAGTACCTTGGCCATTCATAGTTGTTATTGTACAGAAAAGCTCAGCTGTCAGAACAACTGTGGGTCATTGTTTTTCCTCGAAGGACCACGTGACAAAACCTCATCTCGGTTAGAGGACTGAACCAACAGTGATATAACTTACCCATGCTCTGTACAAAGTTTCTCCCATTGTAACAAACATTAAATTATGTAATTTAAATTATGCTAATCGCTTAAATTTAAAAAAAAAAGAAAAGAAACGAAAAAAGAAAAAAAAAACAACTTAGAATATTATGCCATTAGATGAAAGATGTAAAAGCAAACAATATTAAAAAACACAAGTTATAAACAAGAAAATAATGATTACATCAGAATGTTATTTTTTCTTTACTATACATAAAATTAGTGCGTGAGAGAGGGAGAGGAAGGTCTGGACAGGAAGGCTCAAAGATCCGGACGTTGATGTTCTGTTCTATTTCACCTTTCAGCCGTCTGTGGACAGCTGCTATTTCGAAAGGCTGGATGTGACCCGCGAAACATAAAATACTCTGGTCAGTGTTACACATAAGAAGATTTGTGCACACAGTACAGATACATCGGCCATCATCTGAAAATTTTGGTTTTAAAATTTATAGGCCCATATTCTTGTGATGTTTGCATGAAAAATTCAGGCTGGTTGAAAACAAAAATGAGGCACATCAACAAAAACATTTTCTTTTCCATGCTCTTGCCAGTTGCAAATATTATTCAAGACTGTCTACGACTTATCAGAATGACTTTTTCAAGAAAAAGACAAAAACATGAACTGTTCAATGTGATTCTTCTGATCTGTTAAGAACTTCTCAGATCATCACAGATGATCTTTAGCAAATTATTTACATCGTCATCACTCCACAGTTCTAGATATAGATCATCATAGCAGAGGAGATAGATAGAGGTGCTGTTGTTCCTGGCCATATACATATTTTGTGTTCTAGTCTCTCTCTCTCTCTCTCTCTCTCTCTCTCTCTCTCTCTCTCTCTCTCTCCCTCCCTCCCTCCCTCCCTGTGTATGTGTGTGTGTATGTGTTTCTTTTCTGTTTTTTTTCCTCTTTTTCCTTCCATTTTTAATGTTCATGTGCATCGTTTGTTTTTACCACCGCCATTGTCAAAAAGAAAAACCTGGTTTGAGCATTTATTCTGGGGTGGCATCACGTGTGATTTTAGAAGTTTAACTGTGTTACAAACTAACTGCAAAAGAAATATATTATACTATTTAAGGATCAGTGGTAGTATCTATAGAATTTGCATGAAAATTTCAAGGAAAGGTGAATAAAATGGATTTAGGCATAGAGATATTTCTAGAAATACTGAATATAGCGTGTCACCGACATGGGAACAACTATATTGACAGGGAAGCATAATTCCACTTTATTAATGGCGGAAGAGATATAAACATAATAATGATATTGCTTTAGTGAAATACATAGTTAATATTCTTGGCAAAGATTTACACTATCAAATTACTGCCGTAAACCCGTATATTTAGGAATTCATAGTTTGACAGCAGATAACTAAGTGAACACCTCCTATTAATCGTTAATTTGTACAGTTTTATTGCTGGTTTGCTACTTTTTTGCTCATATGCTATGCAGAAGTAAAAGCACAAATATTTATGCAAAATAATATTTATAAATTGCAACGTTTTAGTATTTTTATTTATTACTATGATTGTTCTCTTGAGCTTGGCAGATTTGCCTATTAAAATTATTATTAATATTATACTATGCATACCTTTACTATCATTGAAGAGAACGAATTAATGGCTACCTTTGCCATATCAGGAATAGCAAGAGATTAAACAAAAAAAAAATGTGACCATATCAACATCAACAATAGAAAGATCAACAGCAAAAGCAATCAGATTTTCCTATCTCAAATATACATGTATTTCTTTCTCAAATATGACAAGATAAATTTAGTGAATTTAAATTCTATACAGTTTGCAATTGTTCTTTTCTTAGTTGAAATGTATTAATCTGTAGCTTTCTTATCAGCTTACAATGATACACCGTGTACTTCCGTTTGTCTTCCCCTTTTCTTCACGAAAACAAACACAATATTTATATGAACTCAGTGGCTGCCTTTGACATCTGCGGTACTGGAGATTTAAATGAGCTGTGAGAAATGAAAACAGAAAATGATTCAAGACATTAAAAATAAGTCTGAGTTTGTTAATAAACGTGTGATAGTTTTATTGGGCCAAACATTATAAACAAATTTTTAATTTATAAAAACTGCACATTTCCAGTTCTGCCCCATTTTCTATGTGTTCTGTTTTGCTTCGTTTAAATATCGCCCAGCTATTTGAGCTGTGACATTTTCTCCCTTTATTGCTTGAATTTCGGTAACAACACCATGGTGTACATAATAAGATTATGGGGTTAGATTTGATTGAACCGGAACCATATTTTTTTCACAGCTATAAGAAATCTCCAATGCTGAACTACATCAGTTGCACATGCAGTCAGAACCACTCGGGCTGATGAAAAACAAATCAACAAACACACACACACACGGACTGACATTCCTGTCAATTTTTCCTACAATATATAAAACAACTCTTTATTTTGGATCACTAAGTGAGATTTTATTTTTCTTTACTTAAGCACTGCTTGGCAGAAAGTGAAAAGCAAAGAAAAAAAAATGATGCACAAAATAATTATAAAATTTGATGAAAGCACACACGATATGATATACACGTATTCTAAAACAGTAATGAAAATTTAGAGACACTGGCACTGACTTCAAATGACGTCAGCAAGTTTGTGAGTCAGCTTGTCTCTCTCTTCATGTTAATTGTTGGGCTCAAGTGTCATCAAGGCCTGTCCGATACAACGAATAATAAATTATTTTTCAAATATAAAGTTTTCACCATTTCCCGATAAAGTACTTGTAAATAAAAATTAGAAATGATGTTGATATTTTCAAACAAGTCGATGTCATCAACCTAATATATTGTGCTCTCGATAAGTTAGCATATCTATTCCAGTCAAGAGAATATACTTTGTACATAATAACGAAATTACATTGCTCTGATGACACCGATCGGCTACCGAAGGCTTTAACATGTTATAGTAACAATGATGACGTATGACTGGTCTTCAAAAAAAAAACAAACTATAAAATCAATCTGGAGGTATCCACTAATTTTGGGCCAAGTTTTATGGAGCACGTTCGGTGTTCCAAGCCACTTACACAATATATAAGAGGATCAAGATTTAATGTGACATGCGCCGACAGAGGGAACAACAAAGTTTGAAATCTGCACTTAGAAATGGCATCGCTGTATTGAATTTTGATAGAGATATATACTAACTTAAATAACCAATTAAATGAATAAAATAATGTCATGAGATATGTTTTTTGCCTAAGAAATGCAATTTGGGAATTTTGTTTTCTCTTAAAAGTATTACCTTTTCTGATTAAAAAGATATCATTAAAACATTGACATATCCATCCCAACATGTTTGACCCATGGGAACTCATCGGATGTCCCGGCCTGCTGTCAACCAGGATTGCTGCATGCAGTGGTGGGTGATAACTATTTCACCAACAGCCAGATACAGGCAAGAGGATGCATAAAACACTTCATTGTGACCTCCTCTACCGATGTCTTGAGCCTCCTTAGTTAAGTATAGCCCTCCTAAACTGAAGTGATGTAAAAACAAACAAAGAGACAAACAAACAAACAAAGAAAAGAAAGGAAAAAAGAATGGTGAGTTTACCATGCAAGTTAATCAAGAATTCTGCAAAGCTGTGATTGCTTAAGATGGAAGGGTTATATTAATGATTCGGTAGTGGTAAATGTTTGAGTTCTTTCAACCGCTGTGGAATAAAAGTCGATACATTAGAACTGCATGGTTATGGCTTATCTTTTGATGACCAAAAAAAATGTTTAAAAAAAATGTAAAAGTAAAATAAATAAATAAATAATAAATAGACAAATAAAAATAATGAAAAAAGCTCCAAACTTTATTTTAAATTGATTTTTTTTTCCACAATAGATGGCAAATTACTTAAACCATTATTGATTTTATTATTATTTTTATTATTATTATTACTTTTTCGGTAACAGAAATGATTAAGATAGTCAACAGATGTTGTAAGATTCACAGTCATGAAAGAAATCACTCTGCACAATAGATATAAACATGACTATTTCTAATTATGAAACGGAACTCGAGACAGGCGTTAACAGAAACTCGGTTTCTGAAGTAGTATAGATATGAGGTTCACATTGAATAATCTATTTATGTATGTTTATTGATTTCATAATGGCGATATGTGCTCAACAGATAAACAAAGCAAAGCAAAGCAAAAATAAAAGGCCTAAAGCCAACATTTTGCAATTCCATTTCCAAATAATGGGGGAATCCGACATAAGAAAGGTTCAAATTATGAAATCATTCAATAAGTTGCAGAGAGAGATTATTATTTAAAAATTAGATTAAAAAAAAAAAAAAAAAAAGCACACCTAAAGCAGAATTCATTTATGTAGCTTGTGTCAGCCTTTTATGAAATAATTTCCCTCTGGAGGTTGAACAGCCAAGTAAATACCGAAATTCACAAGCTCAGGTGTATTGTAGTTCTTGCTTATACTTAATGAATAGCGATTATTTTAATACCATTTTTTTCTTTCTGTGACTACATTTATCGTCCATAGATGTCACATCTATACACTGAGTCCACAATATAACGATTTTTACCTCAAGCCAAACTCTGAAAAAAAAATCTTATGCAACCAGCTGTCCATGAAAGTAGTGATATAAGAGGGTTTTTTTTTTTTTTTTTTTTTCAGTTCAGGAAATGGGGGCAAAAGTCATTTATCATTAATTTTGTCATTCCCGCATTAAGCATGGCCGATATTTTTTTTTCTATCACAAGACTGGTTTGTCTATTTACATAATATCAAATGTGTCATTATCATTTCCCATTGGACTTTGTGCTGGGCACGGTGGGAGTATAGCGACATGGTTGTATGGCTGAAAAAGCAAGCAATAAGGATAAACATTTAAATTTACTCTGGCTGGGACCAGCCTAGTGAAAAGTCAGATTTCTTAATTACACTTACAAACAGTATCAAATACAAGGATCTAATGTGTTTTTGTGCCTAATTTTGAGGCCAAGGAGGACGAGATATCTTATACGTCATGTTGGCCAGTGGATGTCCGTTCTGTTGTTATGGTGTCTGTTGTCCTCTTTCCAGAATCAGACTAACGAAAGCAATAGTGGTGGTGATGATGGTGGGTCTCTGCATGTTGACTTCTATAATGTCTTCACATCACGAGGCACGGATCTTTTTGTTGTTCTTGTTGATGTTGTCGTTGTTGTTGCTCTGATAATACAGTGCAGAAAGGTCAAGAAAAGCTATGTTAAAAATAGTATAAAATAAAGCGAAAAATAGAAACAACAACGAAAACAATCAGTGACAATAAAAGTAATAACAGTAATGGTGATAAGGATGTCATCAGTTGTCAGTCTGTGCCTTAAGTTGAAAACATTTCTATGAAATGATTATGAAGGTGATAATCATGATGATGATGAAAAGGTCAGTGCTTGGGAAATTTACATTTTTGTAAGCAAATAAGTTGTTGTTTGTTTACATTAAATTGCAGAGTTAGTTTGTCAAGTATCAGTTTTTACTTGATGTTCAAGACATGTAAGTGAAATGATGACTATGACTGTGATAATAAAATTATAAGTTTAATCTTTTCATTTGAAATGTCAGCCCAGCACCATTAAATGAAAATATTGAACACAAAATTATTTACTTAGAGTGGTGAAAATTAGTTCCCTCAGAGATTCAAGTCTGGGCTTCTTAGGCAAACTAGAGCAGCTGTCCTTAATAAAAAGATCTGAGAGAGGAAACTGTTTCGCTGCTTATATTTATAAGGCACGAAAAACAGAAACAAAATTTAAAAAAAACAAGCAAACAAACAAACAAAAAATAAAAAACAAAACAAAAAATAAAGAAACAAAAAAGAAAAACACACAAACAAAATTAAAAACAAACACAAAAAGAAATCAAACAACAACAACAGCAGCAACAACAACAACAAAAACAACAACGAAAGCAATATATTTTGCCAGATTTATGTCAGTATGGAAGCTTGAGTCTCTGTTTGTCAAAAGTTCAACAAGATTGAAGAAAAGTAATAACAGTATGCGAGGCGGACGACTGCAACTGACCAAAGAGTTTTACATGTTTCGTCATTTCTTGGCGAATAAACAGAGAAAAATAGACAGTAATGTCTTTCTTCATTCAGGTTCACGATCACAGTAGAAAGTTTCTTCTGTGGACAGCATATCTGTTTTCTCGTGTACATATTAGTATACTGGCCCGCATTGTACCTGTGACCTCCTGTCCTTTACTGCCATTTTCACCCCCAACCTTCATCCACCATCTTCCCTCCTTACATGGCCCATAAGATGAGTGTGTTTTGTTTTCATCTATTGGATTGTAATACTGTATCAGACAAAAGGAACACATACATAAACATGAACACAACAGAAATAAAACAATATCAATCCATGCACTAAATAGAACAACTGGATGACACGAAATGTAAGCCTTACGTTTACTATCTAGAGTAAAAACAACCTTAAAACTACACACAGATTGACAAATGACAGCTTTTTACCCATCAGTTTCAAAGTCATTTGCGTTGTCTGGTTTCTTTCTTCATTCACTGAGGTCATTAACAGCTCAGTCATTTTTATAAATGTATCGACATCAAAGTGATCGCCTGTGTTGATCGTTTGGATTCGCCTGTCTATCTCATTTTCAAGATTCTTGACTTTAGAAATCGTGTCTGACAGAGCACCTGTGCCTTTGTCTTGTTCAACCAAAGACTTTCGCTGTTGTTGTAATTTTCCCTTGAGAGTTGCCAAACTGACTTTATCTTGCGAATCTGCTGGAATGCACTGAAGTTCTCTTGAAATGATCTCAAGCTCTATGCCAATTTTTTCGTCAATAAGTGTCTTATCTGCCAGTAAAATTGCTTTATCACGTAGACTCTGGGCATTCTTGAAGGCTTCTGGTGTATAACGGCCTGGACCACGTCTCATCTCAGCCATCGTATCCAACAGGCGCTTTACCTGATTTTGCTGGATTGATTTATCTTTGGTTTTGTTGTCAAATGCAATCACACGATTGTTACATTTCTCTCTCATTTCTTTGAAGGTACCTCCCTGGGTCTGGAAGAATGTTTCAATTGGCATATTATCATTCTCCTCTGGATCATAATTATCCGCACAAGTGACGAGAAGTATTCCATACTCTTTTGTAAAATTCTCGCCAAAGAACTGGTTCAGTTGGGAAAATACAGTTTTGTCTTCATCAGTGAGTCTTCTCCCAAATCTAATGACGATCAGAATGGCATCAAAACCTTCTGGATTCCTGGCCAAAACCCTTAGCAGCTCACCCTCGAGTCGCACAAGTTCTTCGGAGGTTTGTTTGTCAGTGTCTGCTAGGCCTGGAGAATCCACCACGGTCACGCTCAGTCCTTGGACCAGAGCTGATTCGTACTGACATACAGCAGTGACAGATTGAGAGTTTCCCGATGTTTTAAACTTCCTCTGGCCTATGAGGGTGTTACACGTGGCACTTTTGCCATCTCCAGTTTTACCAACCGCTAGAAGATTCAAGCGTTCATACTCCCCACCTGCTGCCATGTTTAATCTGAAGAGTGAAAATATTGTAAAAAATAAGGGTCATTGGCTTGGAAAACTTACACGTACATCGGATTCTACGTTGAAGAAAAGTTTAAATGCCATGTGTTCATTACACTGAGCTAGATGAATTTGAACACAGATATTTCAACTTATATATAGTTATTTAAACTGCATGTGATTGGGATCATGCAATTATATCTAAGGGATTTTCTTTCTTCTGTTTGATTGATATTTTAACCCATTTGTGTCGAATTTATTTTTTTTTTTAATCGAAAGCTGATTGTTTATTTAAAATTAGCATATACAGAAATAAAATGATAATATTTTTCCAGTTAATCACAAATTCTCACTCATTTTAGTGCCCACAAGACGCCACAGGGCACAGGTTTTTCAGCTTCCGAAAACTGAACTGATAATTAATTACATTCACACATAGCGCACAGAGGACAATATCTAAACACTTTTTTGTATTCAGCAGGAACATAAGATTTTTTTTTTCAAAACTAAAACTGAGTCCAAACATTAAATTGCGAAACTGTAGACCAGGACAATGTGGACTCTACCCCCTCGGTCGTCCGTGTACCACCAGCTATGTTCGTCACGTATACCGTAAGAGTGGGGCGTTGGATGGGCGGATTCGCCAGTGCACTTAGCCCAGTAGCTCAATCGGGGCTAGGACCTCCGTAGTTCGAGCGGAGGCACGCCTAATTCCACCTCATGCTTATCTGCGGGAGCCCCGCGCGGGGCCCCTGGTATCGTTCTGGGGGTCTCGTTCTGGACAGCATCCAGTTTTCTAAGCGTCGATTCGCTTGCCGAGCCGTACACCACGCTGGCATAATCCAGTTTGCCGCGTATGAATGATGCGTAGACCTGCCGCATCAGTTTGATTTTGGCACCCCAGCCATGCCCTTTGATTGCTCTCAGTAGGCTCAGCGAACCCCTCGTCCGCTCCCTCAAGTTGGCCACATGTGTGTTCCACGTTAAGTGCTTGTCTAGCGTTAGGCCTAGGAACTTCACAGTGGGGACGGCCTGGATGGTCTTGCCGTTTAGACTGAGTTCTGCGGAGCCCTTGCCACAGAGGACCAAGCTCACGGGCTTGTCTTCGTTCAGCCGGAATCTCCACCGGGTCATCCATGCTGAGACGGAGTCTAGCTGGCTCTACGTCTCAGTTAACCCTGAAGGAGGTACGCCGGTATCTGGACCAAGTGGTCATAGAGCAGATACGCCCCCGACACAGAGCCATTTTCCCACCTTGAGAAGTAGCCGCACCGGAGGTAGACATCGGTCTTACAGCCAGGTGCGGCAGAGATACCTATCCGGCGGTATCCAGGCAATCGGCTCTAGAGCACCTAGTCGAGGAACGCTGGAAGTATGCACAGACGGTCCAAAGATGAGACGGATAGAGTGGGACTGGGAGTAGCCAGTCCCGAATGGCGGCAAGAGATCAGTTTGTCGCTAGCGAGAAGTATGTCGGTCTTCACCGCTGAAATGACGACAATACTGGTGGCGCTGCGCACCATAGCGTAACCTCCTCCCACCCCCCCCCCCCCCAAAGGGTGCTGATCCTATCGGACTCAATCGCCAGCCTACAGGCCATATGAGGCTGCCAGGAGTGCAGCAGGCCGGACATAGGGGAGGAGATCCTCCATGCTTTGCACAAGCTTGGAGGCCTCCCGATATCGAGTGAGAATGATATGGATACCGGCCCATGTGGGATCAAGGGAAATGACTCAGCCGACGAGCTGCAGAGCGAGGCCTGGCGAGCGCCAACAGGGTGGAGACTGGCCTAGATCACGGCGAAGTCAAAAGTATCTTCCGACATAGTGTTCGAACCGGTGGGTCGACCAGTGGAAGTTGAAAAGAGCTGAGACAAAGCCCGAGATAGATTACAAGGTGCCAGTGAACAGCCACCTGCTGAAATTGAAAATGGGGAACGGACCCCATAGGTTCACCAACCACCGGAGGCCCGCTGCCTGCGACACATGTGGAGACACAACGATGTCAGCCACTACATGCTCCGGTGCCAGAGGTTCGAGGACCAGCGCAGGGATCTGTTCAGTATGTGAGGAGCGCTGACAACCCCCCCCCTCCCCCGTTGGAAACGGTGCCTCCGGCACGACGCACCAATGGCACTGAAGAAGCTGGTCAGGAGATACGTAGCGGCAACGTATCCCAAACTGACGTCGGACTGAACCCGTGCCGAAAAACTCGGTAAAAAACACCGATTATGACAGTCCGGACACGAAACAGGTGGAGGGTAGCGAATCTTGCCGGTCCCGCTAGCGGGGACAGTCTCTTTATGGCCCCGGCAGCGGGGCCCCTCGATGCGGGACAAGGCAGGCAACCCCTCCTACTAAGCGAAGAGGAATGCCAACGGACAAGGGACTGGGAAGCCCATGAGTCCCCTGTCTGAGCGGGACAAGTCACGCACAGCTTTGAGGATGAGTTCGGCGCTCCCCGGTGTACAGGGACAGCACCTCAACTAGAAGGCAGACCGGGCGTGCAGCTGACTGTGGTGCGACTTTGGCACGTAGTCTCGGGCAGACCGAGCGCTGGGCAGGCGGGAGGCGGATGGCGGTTAAAGCCAACGGCGGCAAAGCAAATGCAAACAAAAGTCTATGCCAAAAATGCAATATTCCGACATCCCCATATGGCACTGCCCCTCCGGGCCAGGCCGAAAGGGACCGAACCAAAAACGAAACCAAAACCAGGACAATGTGACAGGCCGATGATGAGAAGCCATATTTCCTTTTTTTTTTTTTTTTAACAAGCAATGTATATAGTGCCCAAAAATTCGCTGTGGACTTTTAGTTAATCCCTTAAAACATTCAATGAAAGAAACAAATAAACAAACAAACAATTAAACAAACAAAGACCAAAAATGAAATTATAAATGGTTCTAGTATCAATAGAGGAGTAAATGCACTTTTAATTGCTAAACTTACCATCACTTTCCATTGCAAAAATTAGCTGTATGCACCCCCATTATCTCTTCTTCTTCTTTTTCCCAAACTGTGACAGATTACGAGGGTTTGTAGCATACACATTACCTTTGATATGGCAACACAAAAAGTCCCAGACCCTATTCTCCCAGGCTTATAGGAGATTTCCTGAACGTCAGGTTTTCTGATCGATGGATGAGTCGGGCAAGATCCTCTCGAATAGACTCCGGGAACTCTTGATCTCATATCGTGTGACTTTCTCGGGCTACATCAAAAGCAAGTTGTAAGTCACTAAACTTTGTAACCTGTCACAGTTTCCAGGAAAGAAACTACACGGCCAGCAATGAAATCGTGGAAGAAATGCTGCGAAATGTAGGCAACGCCCGTGTCCAATGATAGTTGAAAGCATTTAAAAATGCAGATGCTCATCTGGAGGTATACAACTGGCCTTGGAACCTGATGGCAAGTCTAACGAACAAATCTACAATAACACCACTATTGATACCAAAACTGTGAAACAATTCAGTCTGTGTTGTAATTTTTACGAGTTTATTAAAGTGCATGATAACATTTGGAACATATTCACACTGTTGCCGGAGTTGCTTCATTCAAAGTGAAGAATGCTCAGCTCATGAGCGCCTTACACAAACAAATCTGCTCAAAGGTCATCCCAGAATTTCGTGTACGGCAATGAGCTTGATGAAATCGATTAACACGACCAAACTTAATCTCTGGAAGAGAAGGTAGGAGAGAATGTGATTCTAAAGTGCAGCGACTTTTCTTCACCCTCTGGCATGACCACTGGAACGATCTTTCTATACGAGTATAACGTCAGTCAAAAAAGCCGTGAAATAACTGGCTTTTTTTTTTTCTCTTGTTTCACTTTTTTCCCCCTTGTCTGACCTTTGTTTATTGTGAAGTGATTTCCAAATTCGTGTTATCTTGCATCAGCACAAAGAGTTAACTCTTAAATAGTTTACGCCGTCAGAAAAAAATGAATAGAAATGTTGAAGTTAATGGAAATTCTGCCTGGACAATCGTGTTCCGCCCACTCTTGAAATGATGTTAAACAGAATAATACTGAGGACTTTTAAATGCGTTATGAAAATAATTGTTTACTCTTATCCAAGAAGGCTGCGTGTTTTCCCTCCCCATCAAGGAAATGCCATCCAGGCGTCCCCCCTCCCCCCTGCCCCCCACATCACACCATCCAGGCGTC
>JBCEWB010833920.1:3847-14737 GCA_039654565.1 Peronia peronii
CTCACTCATTCACTCACTCACTCACCCACTCACTCACTCACTCGCCCACTCATTCACTCGCTCGCCCACTCACTCACCCACTCACTCATTCACTGGCCCACTCATTTACTCGCTCGCTCACTCACTCACTCACTCACTCACTCACTCACCCACTCACTCACTCACTTTCTCCTTCATTATTTCACGTAATCGCGCTTTCACTCAGTCACTGCCTCACCCCTTTGCTCAGCCATTCACTGTCTTTTGCCTTTACTCTGCTTTGAATACCAATCACGGGACAGTAGCAATTGGAATAATTTCTGTTCAGCAGGTCCAAGATTTCTTGCTTTGTAATACCCATGCTCAAGATAACAGCCACACTTTACGCGTTTGGATTAAACCAGTTGTGCATGAGTAGCAAAACCGTACAGGGCGAATACATGTATAGCTGTAATCATCTGATGTGCTATTAAATCCCCACACACACAATATAAGGCAGTAGAAAGAGCACACAGTATTATTTTTATCTCAGTATGTTTGGATTTGGATGTGGATCTAACGGTGCACTAGCACGATCACGGCTACATTGCCCCTAATACAGTAGAGTACGTTTCCAGATTAGCATGTAAAAGAGAACACTCACAAGGGAGTGATTCTCTCTGTATATGAAAGATAAATAGTGCCGGGAGTAAGGAAATTATCGCATTGCGAGCATGTGTCTTTCTTTATCCAATTCCAGCCCCCCCACCCCCCCCCCCTCTTTTTTATTTGAAACCCATTCCATCCATTCGCATAATTCATCGGATACTAAACTTAGCAACATTGCACAGTTTTGCTCGGGCCGAGTCTCCTTTCTCAAGTCTTTGCCACTAAGGGGAAAACAATGCCAGGCAGAGAGAGACGTTCCAGGCAAGAAATAAGCAAAAACAATGCACATGAAAGCAACGACAATATTAAAAGAGCGAGAAAAAAAAAAAAAGAACGCAGGAGAGTTTGTAACATAACATTCAGGAGCGTATCCGATTAGAAAGGGAGAGGGGCTACTGAAAAAGAACACCATGAAATGGGAGTCACAGAATGATTGATTTTGCCAGATTATTTATCATTAGTCTTATTATTATTAGTTTTATTATTATTATTATCCTTGTCGTTCTTAATTTTAATATGTTTTTTAATATATCGCTTATGAAATGGCAATAAACATTTTTTAAAAATGGAAATTACCTTTAACTGAGGAAAGTGAAATTTTTGTGCCTTAGAGGGGGGCCAGAGAGTCACTCCCCCCCCCCCCCCCCCCTCCATAGTGACAGTATGATTCTTTTCAAGTAGAAATGGAAGTTGTCAAGAGACATTTCTAGAAGCAATGATAATTTTAAAAAAAAAAAAAGTAACTCCATAGATGACTTTAAACGGTAAAGTTCTGTCCTTTATGTTTCATGAATGTAAACTCACTAAACTAAACAAATAAACAAAACGCAGGAATACCGTGAGGCGGCAGAACTCTAGCCATAGTGACATATCATCCATTCCTAAGAATGGCCTCTTAAGACTGAAAGCTTAGAACCTGTTGAATGTTTCATACAAGAGAATGATTTCACAGCACAGATATGTAATACAGCCAGCATCAATGACCCTGCGATAATATTAAAATTCAACTCTGTCGGAGGAGAGTACCATTTTGTTTTCTTAGCTGTTTCTGGTCTTAGAAATATTTACAGAGTTTTTTTTTTTTTTTTTAAAGAAAAGAAACAAGCTGCTGAGATTAGACTTTTCGTGAATGTCACTTTGCTTTCACGTATTATCCAGTTGCTAACACTCCTTTCTCGCCTTCTGCGAACGTTTCCCTGCTGATGAGAGCACCTCGACTCTCTCAGAAAGAAAAATGGTCAGAATGTCCAAATAGATGATAGAAAATGGAGTAATGTACCAGTATTGACAGTGAACGCAGTTTTTGAATTTGTTTAGATCTGAGGACACTTTTGATCTAGCCAATGGTGCTGCCAAAAGGGCTCGTGTGAAAGAGGAATTGATGGGCTGGTAGATGGAATCCAGGACATAACGAAATACCTAATAGGGCATGCCTTTGATGGAACACTTGTATTATAGTTAATAATATAGTTGCCCGCCTTGGTTTATGATTGTGAATTATATTTGGTATGTCTTCTTGTGCCCTGCTCTGCTATCATATTGCTTCTCAGAAACTACGGCTCCAGTGTAGGCCAAATAATTATGATGCTGTAGTAGTCTTTTCTTAGTAGGGAATCATACTAAGTGAGTACTTCAGCATGAACATCGGCTTAAGTTTACAAGTAAGATCATTTTATGAATGTTGCTTTTTTTAAAAACAAGTCACAAGTCACCTTAGCTCAGGTCAAATTAGTAGAACTAAACAAAGCTTATGAAAAATGTATTCTGAATAGCATCCATTTTTCTGTTGCTGCTGAAATGGGGTATCAGCATCATTTGGCAGGATTGGCTTAAATGATGTGTATTGTTGATCAGACAATTATGTCAATCCTGTCCCTTCTCTAACTCACCCCTCCTCTGCCCTCTCACCCCCATTTCCTTTTCTCGACGTTTTGGATCGGTCTTGATGCATCGGCACTTTCTTCCTCATCATCTCCTCAGATGTCTCCTTTCCACCTCCAGGCAGGCTCCGCCTGTTGTCGCAGTTGTACTAAAAGCATCCCGTACGAAATTCTTTGATGCCAACGTTTGCCATTGCTTTTGCCTTCCCGCATACACACAGGAGATTCCAGCAGATAAGTTCGGCGCACACTGAGCCAGTTCTAGAGCTGGAGGAGAGCCTATGAGGAGTAAGCAGGCGAGAGTCGCTTCTCCTACCTTGGCCCCGCCAGCAAGGCTTCACGGGCGCTGATAATAGAAAGATGCCTTCATAACGTATTTGGACAAACCGTGCCATAAATTTAGTTTTTGCGATCTTACTGTTGGCACTTAGAAAGTAAAAGGCAATTTTTAAAGAATGAAATGCTGCAGTGGACTGTCTTTTACTATTTGTGGAAAATCATATTTGAATATGCAGAGAAAAAAAATAATAACCATAGAAATGTCGGCAGGAATGTCAGGCCTTATACGATAACGTTACGTTTCCGCTCAAAGAAATGGCAGTTTATGCTTTAGGGCGAGATAGTAGGAATACAGAACAATTGCACCGCGTGCTATTTGGAAGGCAGTTTTAGTGTTAATTTGATGAGCAAATCTTTGACTAGGTCGATCCCGTGACACTTACAATCTATGCTGAAAAAGGCGATTTGTCAAAGAACGTATCTGCTGCCTAGCTCTCGTCTTGCGAGCGCTGTGCGAGAGGCCAAACTGCACGTGAGGTGCGAGTCCTGTAGCTCAGAGTCTCCGTTTCTCACCCACTTTCCTCTCCTCCAGACTTCTCTGCCGTCTTCCCTAGATGCCACTTCTTTCGCTGTACGTAGCACCCATCTTTTCTTCTCGGCGCTGGATATTCTGACACAGTAGTGGGCGAACATGAATGATATGATGTAGGTGGGAGGCTTCTAAGTATCGAATATAGTACGGTCGTACTTGACGGGATGGTAATTGCCAAAATGTAACATTCATCCATCTGAAAATTTCATTTCACTGTTCACGTCAGTTCACATCTTCCCAAGACTTTTGTTTCAGATTGTGATGTATTGTCACTGATAATAAACTGTGTGTTGAGCGGTACAGAATCACTTTTCTTAAAATTATATATTTGATCTTTCAACCCTAGACGCCTTGTCCCTCGGCCACGGCATCCCCATTTCAGAATTAGTGTCTAGATTTAATTGTCAGTGCTTTAGTTGCTTATTTTTGTTTCGTTTTCAATAGTAAGAGGATCGGTGTCTAGATGACTACACATATAGTATAGATTTGTGCAATTTGTTCTTCAGTATTTATCATTGATAGATTTTCAGTATTTTCAAGGTTAATTAACAAAGCTGAAAAACAAAAAAACCGAAGACAGATTCTGTTGGCAAAGGGGGAAATGTGAAATGGGTCCAGTTTCCAAAGTTCTTGTGCATGAAAAAAGCACGGTATCGGCCTGAACAATCCCGTGCCCACAGCACGATATATGATTGTCGGGAAAAGCCCACCTACGTATAACTTCAAATTAATGCTTCCCTCCCCCCCCCCCCCCCCTCTCTCTCTCTCTCTCTCTCTCTCTCTCCCCTGCCCTTGTGGAGACCAAGGAGGGGGGGGGGGGGGGGGGGGGGGGGAAGAGAAGATGGAGAAAAATCTCTAAACATTCTTGACATTAGCAAATCGCATTCCATCGCGGGGCAGCTTGATCCCCAGCGCCAGCCATATTGCGTTGATCCGTTTTTATTAGCTGTGTAGTTCTCGAACTCATTAGTGATGTACGTGTGTGTTGCTGTCTATTTTAGACAGAATAGTGGCTGTTGTTGCATGTATATATATGAATATGAAACTGATAGAACACCGTGATCCTTTGTCCGTTGTTTACATCATCACCTTCAACTCTCTAAAGATATCATAAAATGTTTTTGTTTTCTTTCTTGCATCATACAAATTCACAATTTGACAAAAGTTAAAAATGATGTAAGCTTTAATTTTCAAAAATCCGGTGAGGGAGAGAAAGGAAAATAACCAATTTAAAGAGTATTGAATGTGATGATATAAACAACGGACAAAGGGTCACGACCTTCTGTCAAGCTCACACAATATGTATTTGCTTTCATCCCCCTTGTTCGTCTTTGTGTGTGGGTGTGTGTGTGTATGTATAAAGGCCGCTCCTTCTTGATTTTCTCGTTTTTTTTTTTTTTTAAACTCTTTGGATGCGAGAATTGCGTGTACTTTATCTTCTTCCCTTCTGTAATAGACCTTGACCTTTATGTACAATCTAAAGAGAAGAATTCATACCACTCCTGCGGTTAAACATTTTCCCAAACCAAAAATTTCAGTGGTTCATGTTTGAGCACGTGAAAGTGATTTATGACAATGGGATATGAGATGGTCACATGATCGAGAGATTTTCGCTCACACGCTAATTTATGTACGTGTTGTGTGCATGGCAGACAGCTCTTGACCAATGATGAGCATTCCATGTCTGAGCAATTTTCTTCGGTCATGGAACTGATCTCGAAATACCTCATTTTAGTGGTTTGAGTCCGTCCCGGCACGTTTAGGGTTAAGACATTTGACTGACTGCTCTCTTTTAAATTTTAATATACATGGATCTTTTGTGTATCAGCATGATTTGCTTAGTGCAAAGGGCAAGAGAAAGATTTTCTTTTTTTTAAAAATGTTTTTATCCTTAATCATGCACTTTCAGTTTCACATTAGACACAAATCTCACCTACTGAACACAGAGGAAAAGGCAAATATTATTTCTTTGCTTCTTTGTTCTGTTTTGTTAGTTCCTCCTGCGTACTATTGTACTCTGTGCAGTTGTACCCTCTGTTATACTTACTTTTTTCATCTCATCGGAAACGACACTGACTGTGCACACGGGAAATTAAGTTCTTTCTTTCTTTCTTTCTTCTTTCTTTCTTACCCTATCTATTTTTCTTTCTTCCTCTCTCTGTCTGTCTGTCTTTCTTCGTTTTTTTTTCTTTCGTTCTTTTTTAAACTACATGTATGCAGAACATCAGGTGGCCGGATAATCAAGAACGTATATATTGCCAAAGCCTCTCCTTCAGCGCATCTAACACTTACAAATAAACAAAGAAACGTACAGGAGGACACAGAACAACGTCGTTTGTGCCCCCCCCCCCCCCCACCCTCCTTTCCGAAGCTCCTTTTTTCACCCTCTTCCTTCAAACATTAACCTTTTAAACTTACTGCCATTGACCTTTTGTACTTACTAATGATGTGTGAGACAGAGAAATTGGAAACTCCTTTCGTCTTGGACTAAATGTGAAAAGGGTGAAATTACAGAGGAAAAAGTGCTGGGAAGCAATATAATTTAATAGTGAGTTTATTTTGAATACATACCGGTGAGATATTTTGTTTTTTCCTGTCGTTGTTTGTTTCTTTGTTGTTGTTGTTTTTCGCAACATTGTAATTTCTTCGAGATATCCCAAATGAAGGTTCACGTGCAAATTATTACAGATGTGATCTTTATTTATTTTGTTTATCTCGTCATAGACGACATTGATCGTGTACCCGAGAAATTTTTTCTTTCTGTCTTTCCTTCTTTGTTCTTTTCCTTTTTTCTTTCTTTTTCTTTCTTTCTTTCTGACTGCTGATTCGCCGTGCCACTGAGTTAGTAACCAGTCAAAGTAAGAGTGAAATTCAGAATTTTTTCGATAGCTGGCTCGCCGGCTAAACCCGTTGTCAAGCCTTATTTGAAGTAGAAACGAAATGGGTTAAATTGTACACAAGGTTTCGATGCGGCGCAATTTCAGAGAACTCGGTACAATGTTCCGCAGCAAATGAAAGATATTCAGAATAAAGATACTTTCCGAACTCCACAGGGCAGTGAGTCATTGCTACTATGGACTCACTCATTGCACAATGTTGCAGAACCCCTGTAACTTTTACAAGTGTAAAATGCAAAGTAATGTTTGACGTATTAGACTTTCAGTGTGCAAACTCTCATTACCTAAGTCAGCTTGAGTCAGCATAATATTAAGATTGTGAATAGTAGTAAACTGTATCAACCTATACAACTTCATGTTACACCCGTATAAGTTCATATTATATCGTTAGTTAATGTTACTTAGCCGCAAATTACCTTTGGCTTATCGACTTGAGTGTTACTGTGGGGTGTCTATTGATTGTACAATAAAAAGCGTGGCATTTATTCAGAGTAATATCTGGTTGATATTATTAAATTATATTGAGTGTAATACCAAGTTGTATCGTTTTAGAGTGACAACAATTCCCTGGCACACAGTCTCGATGTAGATGATGTAACATGGAGTTACATAGCTGCAAAATATAGTCATAGTTTTGATGGCTTTTTAATGTAAGCATTGTGTAACAAAGCTGCTAGATCTAACTGCAGGAAAATAGTTTTCATACCACATAGCTGCAATGTACGGTGGGCTGTCAAGTTTGAAAGTTACATTGGAATGCTATTGAAATCTTTTGGCTGATTGTGAACTGGAAGATGTCAGCGTTTCAAGCTGGTTGTATACTGAGAGGTCTTAGTGTCTCATGCATGGAACTTCACCTGATTGCTCCTGAATAGTGTAGTGTTACAAAAGTGCACCTACTCGCTTCAGGTGAGGATGTAATTACAGCGCTGAGGTTTAAGCAATACAAGCTTCAGATGCACGCTGACATTGTTTTGCTGCCCTGTTCTGCTTCTTACTAGGTATGTCTTGCCGAACTATTTTAGTGTAACATGCAGATCGCACGCGTGTGGCGTATGACGCAAGCAGTGCCTCTCTTGCCCATGAGTGATACGCTGCGGGCGAGATCTGTATGTGTACATGTATGTGTAGGGCCTAAATTTGCGAGCTGGGGAGAAAACTAGAATGCTTTCACAAAACATTTTTTTTTTTAATGTTTGCTTTTTTTTTTCATCGTGGTTTAATTATTTTCTTACGTTATTTAATGTAGCTTTCCACAATATTAGGAAACAAGCTTTCGCATCACTTTCTCTCTCTAAAACCTGCTAGTTTATTGACAATTTTTGTTGAAAGACATATCGTAGAATATGAAAAGTAAATAGCATTTTTCTCGAACAAACGCTTTCAAGAGACGCTTCGGCAGTGTACGTTTAAAAAAGACTTTGTTGTATCCTCTTCCTTCAGTGGCAAATTTGTGACAGACACCGCCCGTCAAGTCTATCCATTTCATTTTAGATGGATCCTAGAAATTCCTTGTTACTGAGTCTGTGACCCCTTGTCCTCCAACGATTCTCCCCCGTGGGGGCCCGGGTTTATAAGTAGGTTCTCAGCTCCCACCTGCAGGCAGTGTAAGCCCGCCATCGGTGGGATGTCTCCCATGGACTGCCATCCTCGACATTCCTGGGGAGACATCTCTTCCCTCTCTCTCCTTGCTCCTGTCTTCTGTCCCGCTTTCTTTCCTCCCTTCTTCTTGACGTGTAAACGTATCTTACCGTGTTTGACACAATATAGCCGCAATCGTGCTGATGTGTCATTAAACCCTAACACAAACAAACAATCCAATGATGCAGACTTTTCATGAAGTCATTCTTGGACTACTTTGCCTCATTTCCCCCTCCCCCCTCCCCCAACCCCCACCCCCTTACTTAACAAAATGAGTGTTTCATTGTCATCTTTCCTGAAATTATGCCTCAGAAATTGCAACTGTCTGTCTGTTACTATAGCAGACTCAACATCTCGGATGTCATTGTTATGTAGTCATACGTTATTATATATTTTATACTGGCTTTTGAAGTTTGGTTATTGTGATTGTCTTATATCGTGTTGACGTTGTTAGTGTCTACTTGATGACATAATGTCATTGTTGTTGTCCTCTTGTTGTCTTGATGCCATTGTGTTGACCCCTTGTCTCTGGATATGCACAGATAGGCATGTTGTCTTTGTGTTGTCCAGATATCATTGTTGTCTTCCTGTTGTCTTGAGGCTGTAGTCCTTGTGTTGAGCTCTACATTTTTGTTCTGATGTAATTTTTGTTGTTTTCATGTAGTCTTGATGTCCCCACTGCTATTTCATGTTAATAAAATGTCGTGTTTGTTTTCTTGATGCCACTTTCCAGTCCTCTTATATATGTTGTTGTCATTGTCTCAGCTTTGATGCCTTTATGGTCGGTCTTATTGTCCTGATGTCAAAGTTGTTCAATATGTCATCCTTATTGGTATTGTCTTGATGTCATTGCCGTTTGTCTAGTTGTAAGTAGTTGTTTTAATGTCATTGTTGTTGTCACAATACCATTTCTCTATTGCTGTTGTTGTCTGTAATGTTGATTTGCGTTGTGGTTGGTGTTGTTAATAGCGTTCTGAATCCTATCATGGTCTTTTTGTTGTAACCCTGATATTTCTTATTTTTATCCAACGTATATAGTAATATGTACACCAGTGAGTGTCGGATCAGATTGCTACACACAGTGCCAGAGCAGAGAGGAACTTCTTTTTTTTAACAAAAAAAAATAATAAAATCACGATCACAACATAACTGCCCAAGTCTTTTGGTGCTTTTAGAAAACTGCAAAATCCAAGGTCTCCGATTTTCCTATTGAGATGAGCTTCAGAAATTTGGGTACGGTCCCCATGCATAGCACAGTACATTTAACTTTGTATCTTCCTAAATTTACTTAAGTTTCTGGGACAGCTATGTTGTGACCGTCATGAAATGATTGAATTGCTCATTGTTTCATAACTCTGATGAGGGAGCATTATCTCCCCAAGTACACTTAAGAACCTTTGAACAAACCAATGTAATTGAGAAATAAATACAACACGACCCAGAGCAACAGCATAATACGTGTGTTCAGTTTTGGCAGTTTATGCTTTCGACTAACAGTAGGCGGATACGAACGAGAAATGAATGCGAATTTTGGCGTATTCTCGAGCACTCGTTGGAAAGGCAGTAGAGGAAAACAGGATGGGTTGATAAGGATGCCAGGAAAGCATTTCGGGAGTGTACACCAAACCGCCACCTGCGATTTTTATTAGACAGTTGTAGATCTAGTGTAGGGTCGTGTTTTTGTGTAGTGCCGTTAATGTGAGTGGGTCAAGGCCAGACAGAGACAAAGCAGGAAACGTCATCGTGGCCCAAGGATTGGCGTCAGGTCCTCGGCAAAAAACTTACGCCGAGGGTCCGGAATTCGAATCCGTCCAGGGAATGGGAACAGTTTGAAGATTAGACCCTGACTTTTTTTTCCCAACAACTCAACGGTTCTCCCGCTTCTTGGGTAAGGAAACTTGACGTCTTGCCTTCTCGGATAAGGGCGATTACATGTCGGAGGTCCCGTGTTTACATTATGCACGTTAATGAACCCTTGGCATTACAAATCGGATGAAGAATAGGCAAACACGCCGCAGTCAGCTGTCGGGGCATAGTTTCCAAATTCCAACTTATAAAAATTCATCTGACCAAATTGGGCAAACAACTTAAAGCCGAGATAGTCCTATTGTCTAAGGATTGAAAGGCTACGTGTATAATATTCACGTCGGAGAAGGGAAAAGAGATCTGTAGCTCGCTGGTAGCAGGGGAGGGGAAAATAGCGGTAGGCATGCAGTATGTGGTTTGACAAAAATCTAAAAATCCTTTTCACCAGTTTAATTGTTTTCCCCATCTGTTCAAATATAGCTTTCCACAACACTTATAGACGACCAAGTGTACCACTTCATTTCTCTTAAAATTAGATCTTCTACACTGTTTGTCTGATTTTCCTCAGAGAAAGTGGATTCATAGGTATCATAATGCCCACATTACGCTGGCGACATATTTTAGAAATATCTCGTTAGGGCTAGAGCTTAGGGGTTGCACTTGGGGTTAGGGTTAGGGATTAGAGTTAGGGTCAGAGTTAACGTTGAGTAATCCGTAGGCAGCAATAGCACCTGTCCAGCCGTGAGTGATTGACAGGGGAAGGTACCTACCCGCGTCATTTTTTCTCGAACACACGTTTTCCTGGAAAAAGTGTTTGGTCAAAGTAGGTTAGAGAGGTAAGGTGAGTCTGCTGTAGTGGAGGACACATAGGAAAATGAGGGTGAAGATGGTATTTTTCTGAAGAAAGGGATAATGGAGGGCCAAGATAGGAGAGCTGTCTGAACTGGGGATAGAAACTGAAACAGGAGAGAAGAAAATCCTGATCATGAACAAAGAATCATACAAACAATAGAACATCAAGAACACTGTAGAAAACAACAACAAAACTGGCAGAGTTACATGCATGTGTGATACATATGAGATCATGTACGGTTGGGCCGGGGGGGGGGGGGGGAGATGACGGTGGCTGCACAGTGTACAGCACGGGTTTCGGGGTGAACAAGCAAGG